>CM055265.1:127159943-127191479 GCA_029237695.1 Conchocele bisecta
TTAATCTTTTCTATGGCCTTATCAGAATATATTACATACATGTTTATTGCACCTACATGTAACGGTATCAAAGTCTCACAGAGGTGGTTGTGGGCTCTATACGAAAATATTGATCCTCGTCCACAATAATTAGACATACAGGGATCAGTTTACAGAGCGAAGTGGGCGAAATTCTCTCCCTAAATTGTCTGACTTCTCCCTATTTTGAGTTGAGGGAGAAGTTTTTCAGTATATAAAATAGAAATTTTGGAAAAAATGGTCTATTTTCTAATTTTTTTAGTGAAAACTTCTCCCTATTTTGAAGTGCTAGCTTGAACCCTGGACATATATTTCATTCTTAGAGTTGGAAACTAGACAATGCTAGAGAATGCTTCTAATGCCCGAGGTTTTAACTGCCACTCCATTTAACCTCCTATAACAGTAATCTCATTATAGCAACCAGTTTTGTGTCTTCTCACGGGTGGCTGTTAAACCATTACATTTGGAATACACCTTTATGGGTACGAATTTTTTTTAAATATATTATTTTTGTTATTTCTCAATGAAAGTATATGTTGTGACCACTCATTTGAACCGTCTCTGTGAGACGGTTCAAATGGTGGTCACAACATAAATTTCTGAGCTCATTTGAAGAAAATATTTAGGATTTTCCACAAACAAAATGGCATATCCTCAGCATGAAATAGGTTAAAGTGAGGTTGCGCTATACCATTAAACTAATGGCTACTTGACAGTGAATTGCTTGACATGAACGAGTTTGAGGCTTGAACTTACCATCATGTACTACCAGTGTTGAATTTATGTCACTTATGTCGTCATACATGAGTGGCGGTTATTCAGTGATCATCCTATGTGATTTGTAATTTACAGCTGGTTAGCTGGCTTCTTTCTTGAATAGACCTGAAAAAAGATCCACAGTGGAATAAGGTTTGTATGTGATCGATCCTTCACAACAAAAAGGGCTTTGTGAGGGTCTGTCTGTTTGACCGCGAATTACAACCGACTGCCACACAGATCGTCATCGCAGACGATTGTAACCAACGTATAAATATTCTCCAAGTATAGCTAGGCAAAGGAGTAATAACAATTAACATAGATATTAAACGACAAAGACAACAAAATTATGTAACAAATAAATGCTGTCCGTAAATCTAAACGATATTCTATAAGAAACCTATATCCACCAATCAGGGAAGCTGAACTAGTGTTACATCATAGCGATTATTCTTGCAGCACCACCTCGCTTTAATAAGTCGCAGTAACAGGAGAGACTGGCTTATCATGGTTGGTAGGAATAGGTGAAAGTCTATGTAACACAGGTGTAAATTTTGCCGTCTGTAGTACATTGTATACCAATTACCAGTGACTGTCGTAAAATCATCACACATCAACCTAATTTGACAATGTCTGTTGCCATAAAGCAACAAATCCATTTGGCGCATGCATGTCCTTGGACACACATTGTCACCAGAAGATAAAAGTAAAAGCAAGTATTTTACAAAATATTATGTTATTTTATGAGCACCTGTTGGCAAGTTTAGAGCGACTACAGATTGTTGAAAAAAATAAAGTATTTTTGTAGAAATTAAATGGTTAATGCAAAATTGAATGCACATTTTTTATGTGTAACTTGCAGGGTTCGAGCTAGCCCTTCAAAATAGGGAGAAGTTTTCACTAAAGATTTGAGAAAATAGACATTTTTGAAAATTTTATATAGTGAAAAACTTCTCCCTCAACTCAAAAGAATTTCGCCTACTTCGCCCTGTAAACTGATCCCTGTGTAAGCTAGCATCAATTCAGGTCAACAATCTATGATGTAAGCCGATGACTGAACTGTTTCTTTTTTCGGATTTCTCGGCATTTCACCGGTATTTAGCATACACCAGTAATTAGGTCACAGAGGATATGGGTACAAAATGGTGTGGGTACGTATTGACTGGATTGGGGTAAAAACGTCAAACGCAAAAGGGTCAAAACGTACCCATTTTCGAGTCAACATGTACACATGGTCGATCAAAACATATCCCTGAAGATGGTTCCATATATCCATATCTCCATATATTCCGCCTGTCGTCCGCGATTTAAACTCATAATTAATTTATGGCATTCTGTAACGTCAATGTTCGCTTCCGGTGTAAACACGCAATATTGCTAGCAGAGTACCAGATTTAGCACATGCGAAAATATCATTTTCTCCAAACTACACAGCATTCCGATGAGACGGATCGCTTGATTTTCGTTAGAAAATGATTTTCATCAGTCCAATTATAACAAGAGTGCCGCAAGTCACAAAATACGCCAGTCGAATATATGGGCCAGACAGCGAAGATGCAGAAATGTGAAGCTGTCACCAAGGCAAGAAACATTAATGAGAATTTGAAAGTCTATAGCATTATTTCTTCATCTCGTTGTGCTAAACATGTATACTAATTGAGGCAGAGATAGAAAAGTAGAGTGTAAAGTAGAAATGATAGGGAATTGGATACAATAATGTAGAAAAAATGGCTAAGTTAAAAAGGTGATATTTTTGTTAAAAATTATTTTTTCGGCATAAAAACACCAAGGTGCACATCTTCAATATGTGTAGAAGACGTGTGTATAGTTTCAGAACGATCGACTGATCAGTTTCGGAGGAGTTGTGTACACAAACTCTGTATTGTATATAGAATTGCATAGAAAAATGTAGAAAAAATGGCTAAGTTAAAAAGGCGATATTTTTGTTAAAAAATATTTTTTCGCCATAAAAACACCAAGGTGCACATCTTCAATATGTGTAGAAGACGTGTGTATAGTTTCAGAATGATCGACTGAACGGTTTCGGAGGAGTTGTGTACACAAACTCTGTACCGTATATAGAATTGTATAGAAAAATGTAGAAAAAATGCCGCCGCCCGCCCGCCGTGCGGTAAAACATAATACGTACGGTCGTATAAAAATGGGATGTTTTTCTTTGACAAATATGAACAATACTTGCAAACAGTGCAGATCCTGATGAGACAGCTCGCGGATTTACACTGTTTGTAAATATTGCTATAGAGGTTTGTGGTGTTGAAAAGGGTTAATGTACTCACAGTCCCATAACATGTTCGATTATTAAGCATTTAACATCTACTTAAACTATTTTGTGTGCTGTGTAGTCTGAAAATGTACCGTACATTTTCATATGTGATGGCCCAGGCTATGAAATATCATGAAAATTGTTTTGTACAGATCATAGATTATAAGAAACATTCGCAAATGTCAAAGCAAACCGACATTAATATAAATATCGATTCATTATACCATGACAACTGTTGGATTGTCTATCTGGAGATAGATTTCAAATAACATACATGTACAGTAGCATATATAGCCTACTAATGGCGAACATAGTGAATATTGAAATATCTGTATACAATATAAGGGCGAGTGGCAAACCAGTAAGGGCGAGTAAGATTTTGTATCTACTAGACCTTAAGGGCAAGTGATATTTCAAATAATTTTACACCCCTGCTGTCGGCACACGAATGCCCCCGCTGGCAGTAGTAAATACCGATGATCAATTACAATCGAAAGTTGATCGGACTGGGTCAACATCAGCGACAATCGATTATCGGTACGAAATGCTGTAGAATGGAAGACCGATGTAGCGATCAAATACTGCGGGTCTGAAACATACATGGTCCGAAATGTTCTGGATTCATTTCCGCCTAAGGGACGTTCTAGCAAAACAAAATGTCTTGAATATGAGAAATTGATATACCATCCTGCAGGCGGCAAAGCAAAATCCCGCATGTGGAAATTCTTTGGCTTCCACAAACGTTCCAAAGATGGATCTGCCACATGGGAAAATTTGGATATGATGCGAGCTATATGCCGTCTATGCAAGAAGGTGTATATAAACAAAGGTCCCAGACAAGTTTCTACACAATTTCTTTCGGCCAGAAACTAGTTTTCACTGACCGTATCAATTTGTCTGTTTTGTTTATTGGTGTTTAACGGCCTATCAACAGCTAAGGTCATGTAAGGCCGGGAAAACGGGTTCGATCCTATTTTAACCTTCTGCATTGGGGGGAAAATCCCAAAATCAGAACGGAATATTTACATCAAGAAAAAAATATATTCAGCCCTGAAATTAGAATAACCTGACTTGGTGCCAGGTCCATACCACACCAAATTCACTTGGCCCCTTCCCCTAAAATAAGGGGTATAACCAGATTCAACTGTCACATACAAAATGCCAGACGTATGTGAGGGCCAAACCAGGTCTACAGTCGGAATTCCGGTAAGGATGAACCCCAATCGTTAAATTACCCATTGCATACTCCCACCTGCCACCCACTGACCGTATCGAGCATGATTCACCTGCAGAATTGTCTCTAAATCCAGAGATTCTGTGGTTTGGTTTATTCTTTCAGAAGGGCACCAAGATGGTGGGTATTTTGAAGTGTTATGTTATGCTACCTGTTATGCTACCTGGCATGCTAATGGATTTCATTGTCCTAAATTAGCATGTAAATGTCAAATGCCAGATACTTGGGGATGATGAATTGCTTGCAAACATCTACATATTAAATAATTTTATCAATGTTACCGATTATAATCAAAAGTTGATCGGTTGGTACTAACGATTGTATCCAATCATCGATTGTCAACCGATTGCCCATCATTAGCTGGCAGTCAAAGAAAACATAATTCAATTATATGCGGATGTGTTTTGTGTCAATATATTCTCGAAGTCGGACATAGACCATATGTAGTATTCTTATTGAAGAGCGCGCTCATGCGCAGGGGGGAAATACGACTTTTCCTTCATTTATTTAACTATTTTCTGGCGTAATTAACAACTAAATTCCGGCAGTTAGATGAAGTTCAAGTTCATATTCAAGAAATTTGTTTATTTATTGAAAATTCTCTTTAGTTCATTTATCGCTGGACTAATTCTAACAGTAATATTTATGACGACGAAATTTATGATGACGAAAATGATGATTTACAGAGCGGGATTAGGGAATTTTCCCCCAAACAAATATGGCCGACTTAGTCACGTGTAAAAGGTCATGTGATGTTAGTGTGACGTCACGTCGACTTTCAGAATGCTTTACACTACTATCCGACACTATATAGGGTGTAGTATATTTATATGCATTTAGACTATATAATTTGGGTGTATTTGGGTGTTTCATGTAACCGGTCACTTATGGAGAATAAGTTACATAATAAATAATTTCACCTTACGTTTCGAGTTTAAACTTTATATCCATCAGGAATCATGCATGTTAAGTTGCCTCACGGCGGCTCTTAAGATGTCACGACTATCAAATTCGTGACCATAATATGTTAATTTACCTGGATTAACATTTTATCTAAGACCCGCAAACCAGGCGATTTGTTAATTGGGTAGCGAAACCGCTACGGTTAGCCGCGAAAACTTACGAGGTGCGAACGCACATGTCGCGAAACCTCCGTAAATCATATTAACAACATGGCAGACATAACATATGGAAAACTAAAGTTTACTTCTATTATTAGTAATCTAAGATATATGCATTGCATTGTAACAGAAACAATGTTTCCGTCTTTTTTAATTGGAAGTTTGCGGTGTCTGCAAAAATTACAGTAACACCACTTGGCCAAACTTGATTATTTTGATACGCGCAAGTGTCCATAAAACACGTAAATTCCGATCTCACTAAAAAGCGACACGACCCTCTCTCAATGATACTGGCCACATAAACACCTCAACGCATGTGTCCTTTAATTCATTGCCGATTCTGATCAGGTCTTCGAATATCTGCGACGGATCTGCACGTGGATCAATGGTGTTACCTCCAAGGTTGATGAATACACCATTATCATAGTTACAGTCTGATCAGGGTCATATAATAAGCCAATGGCGCTGTCTGATCAGGGTCTTCACTGTTTGTCATATAATAAGCCAATGGCGCTGTCTGATCAGGGTCTTCACTGCTTGTCATATAGTAAGTCAATTGCGCAGTCTGATCAGGGTCTTCACTGTTTGTCATATAATAAGCTAATGGCGCTGTCTGATCAGTCTGATCAGGGTATTCACTGTTTGTCATATAATAAGCCAATGGCGCTGTCTGATCAGGTTCTTCACTGTTTGTCATATAATAAGCAAATGGCGCTGTCTGATCAGGGTCTTCACTGTTTGTCATATAATAAGCAATTTGCGCTGTCTGATAAGGGTCTTCACTGGTGTCATAATAAGACAATGGCGCTGGTCTGATCAGGGTCTTCACGCGATGGTTCAAATCAACAACAGACAAACTACTTGTAATTCATCACCAATGTGTATTTTTTCAGTATTTTATTTTCCATATTTTGTTGCAATTGACCTTTACCATTATTATACATTGGCAAGGTAAAATAATGAGAACAGAAACAAAATATATCAGTAACCTCGGTTGATAGGGTTGATTTCTATCACAAGTAAAACATCAGGTATCCATAATGTGTCTGTGTCATTCTGAGTCACATCTGTGTGCTATGCGATCATGAACATACATTATCACCTGAGATAAATGACAAAGAAACTCATAAAAAAATAAGACCACAGATGTTTTCATGTGTTCGGTATAGAGATGATCCACTGTACTTCCATGACCATGATCAGTTTGACCATGTCTTTTCCTTTTACCGCGGTGAGAAGACAGCGTAATATTATTGAGTATCACAATAAATGATTTGTGGATAAATAAGAGAAACATGAGGTCAAATTTAATCACATTTCACTTGCATCTACATTGGATTTAGCAATTCCAGAATGTCTCATTCACGAAGGTCAATGTCACCCGAATGACACTCGGTTGATATAGCCAATAACGTGGGGACGTTATTGGTGAAGCTTGGTACATATCAGAATAACATATTCGGAGATGTACAACTTACTAACGTAAATCTATATATAGCTAGATGTGACGTATATTTAAAACTTTAAAACGTAGGTCAATGGCACCCGAATGTGTGTTAGCCAACAATGTGAGGGAGCTATTGATGAAGTTTCATGCATATTTTGACATCCAAAATACGACGATGCATACGCCAGAATTATGACCACTATATGTCTCACTTTCCGCTAATTAGGGGGAGATATTGATTGCGGAAAAAAATGTCGAAAATTGGCATACATGCTTCCATGAAAATTTGGATCATTTTTAAAATAAATATCAGCGAAATACGGCGCACTATGGGCCGTTGACTCCCGTTACTCTCTCGTGAAGAATAATAACAGAAATATAACAAATTATTTAAAAAAAATAAAAATAGTCGAGTTCCACTTACGATTGTATTTTGTGAAGCAGATATCGTTGATGTCACCCTTGACGTGGTCAGTCTTCACATCCGGTATATTCTTGCTACCCTGTCCATCCAGTATTGCGTCACCGAGGATTACATCCAGTATAGTAACCACCCTGTACACATGTCGGTTGTCTTCGCCTGCATAATAAAATGAAAAGGCGATCAAGCTAAGTTTTTAGAACTATTTTTTATGGCGTAAGACCCGTGTTTTTAAAAAGTTAAACCCGCAACAGCTCATTTGCATAATGCTGTATAATTCTTCGCTATCGCTCAAATAAAAACAACTATTTAATAGTTGAAGATAAAGCTAAATAGAAATCCACGCTATGACCTTGCTATGACTACCGAAGTTCACAACCGATCTTTATCGAAATTGGCGTATACCATGCAGCTCTACGCAAAGCGTATGTCTAATCATTATTTATGTTGGTTGTACTGTGTACCGGATAGACGAACAGTCTATAAAGTCGGTACACTAGAGATAATACTCCGAGCACGTGTGTGTGCATAAGGGCTAGAATTTGCATCATGTGCCTTCTGTTAGCCGGTGGCCCAGTTATTAGTGATGTATTCAGTTCAAATGGTAACTAACTCAAACAATGTTCTACCTCTGTCACGTGGACCGCGGTTGAGAAGAACGTATTTTCAACATTTGCACATATTTTGTTAAATTGCACAATTTATCCTTAAATTGAAAATGTCTCCCTCAAAGTGAACTTAGCAAGATAAGAATACTTTGCAATTTTGGTGAAATAGGAACCTGGTCAGACTGCGCATATGCGCAAGCTGATCTGGGGTTATGCTGGAACCACACGGCGCAATGTCCATTGTGTCAGGCAGTGGCACACATAATTTCTAACTTACCTAAGTGACCCGTCATCGCCAGAAGAGGGTTTACGTCAACTTCCATGTCATTTGCAGCCTTATTGGCGTCAACCACATGCTTTGTGTGATCGCCCTGACACTTGGAAGCACGAACGCCGATACCATGCTTTGTATGGTCGCTCTTGGAAGCTTGACCTTCGATAGCAGGCTTTACGTGGACGTCATCGGAAGCATGGACTTCTGTAGCCGATTTCACCAACATTGCAAAGTATACTTATCTAGCAAAGTATACTTTGAGGGAGTAATCATTTATTTTTCCCAAAATGCATTATTTCATACAGAACTAACTACTGCATATATTTGATGATTACAAGTATGCAGAATTTATTATACTGAATTTATTACATTATCACAGCCAAAATGGCTGTGATAATGTAATAAATTCAGTATAATAAAAATTAATAAATTTATCATAAAATTGAAAATTTCTCCCTCAAAGTATACTTTGCAATGTTGATGAAATAGGCTACAGGCTTTGTGTGGCCGCTCTTGGAGGGATGCACTTCAGGCTTTGTGTGGTAACTCTTGGAAGCATGGACTTCAGGCTTTGCGTGGCCGCTTTTGGATGCATGAACTTTAGAAAGTGTGTGGTCGGTCTTGTCAGCATGGACTTCATGCTTTGTGTGGCCGCTCTTGGAAGCATGAACTTCAGGTTTTGTGTGGCCGCTCTTGGAAGTATTAACTTCGACACCAGGCTTTGTATGGTCGCTCTTGGACGCATGCACGTCGATAACAGGCTGTGCATGGACGTTCTCGGAAGCATGGACTTCAGGCTTTGCATGGTCGCTCTTCGAAGCATGGACTTCAGCCTTTGTATGGTCGCTCTTGGAAATATTAACTTCGATAGCAGGCTTTGTAAGGTGGTCGCTCTTGGAGGCATGAACTTCGACAGAAGGTTGTGCAAGTCCACGATGTACCTGTTCTGTGTTATCATCACGGTAACTGTGTTTCCTCGGCGACGCCTGTTGTTGCCGCCATGACCTCCTCGTTTCAGCTGTATCCATGGGACACCTGTAGGCTGTGTTAATTGCCCTCTCTGGTCCTGCTGGTCGTGTGGTCATATGTTTCCCATTCCCCACCTTCTGTGCCATCCATTGCATATATAATGTATCGAGCAATTCAGTAATGTTATAATATCTCCAAACACGACTAACAAGGAAAATGTATTAGTACTGCAGTTATTGACACAAGCAGGTATCGGTTTAAGTGTAATTCAATTTAAAATGGCACACACTCATTATCACACTTAACAGAAAGCAATATCGAAATCCCCTGGAAGATAAGGAAACACATTCAAATAAAATATCATCCACGAAGGATCGTATGGTCCTATGGTCCTGATGAGCCCTAGCCAGAGAAATAACATAGTCAATTTAATCAGGACACTGAAGGAAGTATAGTACTGCAATATGCTATATACATAATTATGATGGTCTTGTGGGCTTTCAATTTGAAATAAATATCAATCGGAAGTGCATAAATTGAGCAAGCTCCTTAACTATTTATATTTGCACTTTGTCGATATTTTAAGATACATTCAGGCCAATACATGGCACACCGGTTTCGGAATGGGGTAACAACCATTAGATTTTCGCTACGAAACTGGCATAAAATCCCCAAAATAATAGTACACATGTTAGGCCACCACACACTATTTAAGACATACTAATAAACCTATTTGTTTCTACACACACTCATGGCACTTGTAAGGTCAGTGATGAAATATATAATAAATCCACTCCATGTTTATATGTTATCTCCCTTGAGATATAGCATATTATGTCACGCAAATTTCTATGGGGGGCAGCCATATTGTCGTGCTACGCCTAAACGGCGAGTACGACCAAGAAAATAGTGTCCTGTGCCAACTTATCTTTTGGTCTTTCTTGCTTTGTATTTAAAACTATACATATACTATTCTCTATAGTTTTCACAGTTTTGGGCTCAGTTTATCAGTTAAATTTTGGAAAATACCAATCAAGACATTTCGTGCGTATGAATACAGCAGCTACTAGCTTTAGTTCTCACAGTTAGATAGCAGTGACCAGTTAGCCGCAAATTTCGTACAATTTTGTCTGGGTTAATTTATTCTAGAGAAAACGTGTGGATGGGAATGTGTTTGCACCAGTACAGTACATTTGCCGCTGGATGATGATTGGGAAAATATGTAACATTCAGTCTCTATAGTTCCGCAAGTGATCAGTTTTTGTGGAGATAACATATTTCAGTACTTTCAGTACTTTGATTACCATAACCGTCAACTGTCCCATGAGACCATAAACACTGTCAAATCAAGTTCGGTCAACGACGTCAGTAACAAAATTTAACAACAACAACAACGTCCTCAAAAATGACGCATGCAAGGGACCAGTTGACCATTCACAGAGAACTCATAAATACAAATTTTGAAGGATACAAACTGTCATTAGATTCTTTGCCGATTTACAGACAGCAGCTAGAAAACGGTACTGTAGGTGTATTCAAATAATCCATAATGAAAAGTTTCCTTTCCTGAAATAAGTTACGAACTGTTTCAGGTACGAAACATAATTTATTCTCAAAATAGAGCAATTCGCACTCGAATGTTTAGGACCATGGGTGTTTCACTCCAAATTTAGTTACATTAGTATTGCGTTTCATATTGCGACACCAGTCATATCTGCTGATTGGAGAAAAATCAATGAAATAGAAGTTATTTAAGTTAATGAAATTGCCGAATTTGTTATGATACGAGGTTGTGTCTGACCAAAGCTAGACGCCTTGTTGTTCATATATAGTTATACCAATATAGTTCCTAGCCTGCCTTTACATTAATTCAACTAGATATGGACATTATGTTGTTTGTCAGAAGTTAACCCGAAACTTCTGTATGTAATGCAGGGCGACTTACAGCCAGAACGCAAAGGCATCAGCTTTCTGTCATTCTTACTACGCCCGCTATCGCAGGGAGTTATGCATTTAAAAATCAATGAAATCATTCAAATATCACAATTTCCTTCATACTACATGTTAAAGGTACATGCCCACGCAGTATATAGGCACAAAATGTTCTTTATAGGAATTAAATAAGTGTATAATTATGTCACTATTCCGTCGGTTCTAAAGATTGCGAGTGCCCGCTATACAAATATAATAATTTATTAATTATCAATTTACTGTTAGCGACGCGCGGCGGTAACAGTCTATTTTGATAATGTGCGGGGATGACGACTTTCACATCACGGCTTGCGGTGCGCATGCGCAGTATACTACGCGCGCCAGGAGGCTTCCCAATATGTAAACAAGAATATCAACATGTCGAAACGTCCAGGACGGAAATTGTATGAAAACGGCGTCGGCCAAAAAAAAAGCGAAATGTCTGAGGGACAGGCAGTACAGAGAGAGTGGTTAATATTGGCGACCAGATCACCAAATGGAAAGAGTTACGTGGATATTTAGATTTGGACTCGAACAGAGATTTTTCTTCTCAACTTTCGATACTTCACTGCGCATGTCAAAGATGTGATATGATTGACCATGTCACGTGACGCGTATTGGTAAAAATAGCATGAGGTCGGAAAATACCCTTTCTGGTCGCGGCATATAAAATGCGATTTAACACCAATTAACACCCGCCGTAATTAAAAATAACTCGTTAGTGGGTAGAAAAATGGCTCATATAAGGCATGACAGAAAATGAAAAGTAGTAGTACAGTGTAATCTGCTGCGTGGGCATGTACCTTTAATGGGACAGTTTATCTCTTCAAAACAACACATACAATGTACCTGAAAAAATAAAGTGAATTAAAACATATATTATTTTGGTGTTTATATTACTCTTATTATTGTACAACTTGACAGATAAGAATTATAGCTATTTGGTTTACATTAGAAATAATTTATACCTGATTACAACTGTAATTATTGTTGACCATTTGCAGAATTATTTAGCCATGCATATATAAGATTTATGTGCAGCATATCGTTTTGTTTTGACAGTATAATGACATTTGTCAAATTGTGTGTTCTGGCTCTAAGTCGTCCTGTGTTACAGACAGAAAATTTGGGTTAGTCAGAAGTATGATAATGGTTTCAGTGACGACATATGACATATGGTTGTGGCTTAGAAGTTAGAGAAATAGACTTCAATACTGGAGGTTGTGGGTACAAACCTCGCCCTATGCATGAAAAATATGTTCTAGATTTTCAAATCTCTGAGCATTAGGATAAGACTTAAAACCGAGGTCCCGTCTCTATAGACATAGCTCTTGCAGGGACCTTAAACCCTGTCAGTTTCAGAGAAGAGGCAAACGGTTGGGTGAAGAGTGTCATCAGTGTCATTTGTATAAATATGGATGTGACTGGAGAAATGGGGCTTATGGGATTTGTGACCAGTGTAGCTCCTGGTCAAATAGCACACTCAACTAGCCGTATAGCAATCTACATATATTGCTTGTTAAATGCATGACAGGTGTTTCATTGATGGAGTGGCAAGTAGTGCAGATCCTGATCAGACTGCACAGGCTGACCTGGATCTACACTGGTCACAAAATCATAAGCCCCTTTTCTCCAGTTACAGCCACAAATTAGAAAAAGTATATGTACCAGCACTGTGCCCTGCCGGATGTGATTGTAGCAGTCACTTATACTGCACCATTCAGGACAGCTTGTTATTTTCTATTCAGTAGATATCAGGGTTATACATTGTATAATGAAAACTGCAGCCGTTCCTGAAAATTGTGGTATATGATCATGATGATATGCATGCACGTCTTGTGATATCGGATGTCAACCTCCTTAAATAAGCCATGTTGAGCCTGTCTGTCCTCTACTATAACTCTGCTGCCATAGAATGATAACTTTGTGGAGAGTCTGCTGTTAGAAATGTTATATGTTATCAGCCATGTCAACTTTTGTATCTTTGTTCATAGATTGGGTGCGGTCGTCAGTTGTTATTAATAAATGTGCTTTTATGACCTCCATTTTGTCTCACTATGCACTTTCCTACCCCATTTGTGGTTATACATGTCATATGCCAGTGTCTGTTTGGTGATTCACCCTTTTTTGGCATGTTCGTGAGGTTTTCGTTTATGACCACCACCATGAATTAGTGACATAACATACTGTAATGATCCTATTTCTATTAGATGCCCATGTTTAATTGATGTCCATCCCACAGTATTGACAGAAAATAATCAATTTCATCCAAAGATTTACCTCTATTAAGATTTTCAACCCAAGCCCCATCCCGAGCCCCCTGAGCTGTTGCTGAGAGAAGACCCATTCACTTTCACTTTGTTTCACACAGGTATAGCATCTGTGGAGTTGACAGAGGAGCAGTTTTCATACCACCATGTGAAACTGTTTGGCGTACACAACCTTCTCGTATTGGACCTGTGGAATGCGAGAGATGTGTACATCACAGACACAGACTGGAATGTAGTCAAAGCCACCACACATGTAAGTAACTTCACCCCAAACAGACATGGTCTATTTCATGTTAATTTCTCTTCCATTATGACGAAACTGGATCATAAAATACATGTATATGCACAAATGGAGACAAATTGAACCTGTGTAGTAAGGGGGTAAAGGGTGCCTGGCAGTTGAAGGAGTCAGATGAAGAAGGGGGCTAACTCCCTCATGAAATTAGCCCCCTTCTTACACTGACCCCTTCAATTAGCATTTTAGCATGGACGGTTCAGTGCTCCCCATATACATGTGCATCCCAACTGTATCGGATATTTCTGTTGAACGAACATAAACCCAATCAATCGATCAATTCCCAGGACACATCTCTAGAATATGGCACAACCTGCTTCACAATACCCAACGCGAGTAGCCAGCAACAGGTGCCTGCACGCTACAATGCTAGCCTGAAGTTTGTGTCAGCCGACCTCGTCGTTATAGGGGACGGGGCCGGGAACCTTCACATCGTCAACACAGGGAACCGAGCCAGTGGCAGCGACAAATGGACGGTAGGTGCCTTGTACAAGTAACAAATGTAGTGTAGAACATTTAAAGCTGGGGTCCCACATGCCAGGTAATCATATAGGGAGACATTTTCTGGCAAAATAAACATTCATTCACCATTACCCCATGTATTGATTGGCATTATTATACATTTTATATCAGACGTAAATTTCCACACTGATATCAGGGGCGATATCCATGTTTCCTTAAAATGTTAACGGACGTTACTATTTATTCTCTGTATTTATTTTTTCATGTGCAATGATCATACTTTATAATTTGTCGAAAATATTATTTTTTCAGGCGACACATTTAATTAGTATAAATAATTATACCCCCCGCAACGAGTTGTGGGGGGGTATACTGGAGTCAGGTTGTCCGTCTGTGCGTCCGTCTGTGCGTCCGTAAACTTAACATCAGAGAAATATTGTTATAACTTCTATTTCCTTCATCTAAAATGCTTAATATTTCACACATGCATTCCTGTAAGGCTCTACTACCATGCTGTGCCAAATCCACGACCGTCCAATCTCCGCTGATCCCAAGGTCAAGGTCAAATACTTAGTCTCTTTACAAAACTTAACATCAGAGAAATATTGTTATAACTTCTATTTCCTTCATCCAAAATGCTTAATATTTATACTCCCCCGCAACAAGTTGTGGGGGGGGTATACTGTTGTCCGTGCGTCCGTAAACTTAACATCAGAGAAATATTGTTATAACTTCTATTTCGTTCATCTAAAATGCTTAATATTTCACACATGCTTTCCTGTAAGGTTCTACTACCATGCTGTGCCAAATCCACGACCGTCCAACCCCCGCTGATCCCAAGGTCAAGGTCAAATACTTAGTCTCTTTACAATTTAACTTAACATCAGAGAAATATTGTTATAACTTCTATTTCCTTCATTGAAAATTCTTAATATGTCACTTGTGCATTTCGCTAAGGTTGTACTATCATGCTGTGACAAATCTACGATCGTCCAACCCCCGCTGATCCCAAAGTCAAGGTCACACATACTTAGTCTCTTTACAAAACTTAACATCAGAGAAATCGGTTATAACTTCTATTTCCTTGCTCGGATCTGCTTCACATTTCACACACGCATTGCTCCAAATTCAAATTCATGCCGCTCCCGCTAAGCCCAGAGTCAAGGTCACAATCCCACACATTTGGAAATTTTTACATATTTTAGGCGTACCTGGGCCCACGCGGGGGGTATTCCGTAAGCCTCGCTTACTGACCAGTCTAGTTAAAAATGATCATGCCTCATTTGCATATGAAAATAGCCTGATACCACCGTGAGTCATTACCAGTTAAATAAATATTACTAAATGATTATATCTGTATTTTAGAACTGGGGCAATAGTGACACAATTATAAACGTATTTAATGCATATAAAGAACATTTTGTGCATGTAGGCATGTACCATTAAGTTGGATAACTATAAATCCCATCTTCTTACATTTTGATGGGTTTCATTGCAATTTATGTATTAAAGTAATGCATGTTCATGATTGCAAAACACACATGTTTGGTTGAGTGAAAAGCAATTCTAAACATGCTGGATTCCAGCTTCTTCCACTTATCCCTTCAATTGGCTTAACACTTTCACCGCTAAGTAACTGGAATGGGTTTTGAAATGTTAATTTTGCAACCAATTCAATTGTCACATAATGATTTTCAGACTAGTCCATTGATGCAAAGGGGGTGTTTTTTGCTCTCAAAAATATGAAAATGACTTGCAAAAAGTGTAGATCCTGATGAGACGGCTCGTCACGAGCCGGCTCATCTGGATCTACACTTTTTGCCAATATCACTATACAAGCCTGTGGTGTTGAAAGGGTTAAGACACATTCATAATGCCTGAAACAATACATTTACATCAATGTCGGGCTACATGAGTGCTGGGAGACCAGCAACTGCACTGGCAAAAACATCCATTTATATCATTACGCTCGCATGTTTTGATGGCGTTTCCCCATCTACCAAAGGTGTTGTTGTCTAAGCCGGTACCCGAGGAAGTGTGTCCCAGCGTGTTGATGGATGCAGTGAAGATGGGTGGAGATGCAGGGAACCAGATCGAGTGTCTGCTGGTCCATGTGGTCAACTCGTCCCCTGAGGAGAATGACAAATATCGATCCCAGTTCCTCACCGTGCTTACCTGGCTCACATTTACCTCAGGTATGTCTTCAAATAATTGTTTTGAGAGAAATATTTTTGTGTACATATAGTTGCCACCCTGTCCATCTGTTCATAATAATACGTTATCGCAAATCTTGGACAGACAGATGAACATATTATGTTCATCTGTCTGTCCAAGATTTACGATAACGTTTTTGCCTACCTACTAGCTGTGTTGCTGTAAGTCAGATTGACATGAAAGTCAGGGGATACTATGGATTTGACACCAAACATCCGCTGCAGACACATCCGCTGCAGACACTTCTTGTCCAGATCATAAGTCGAATACCCTTTGGAATATTTTCATGAACGTTCACACATGCATAGGCCATGGCCCACATGTGTGCCACGCAAGAATGACAACTATTGCCTCTCTAAATTTTGGGTTATCTCCTTTTGTTTTTCGCGCACTGATTTCTTGTCGGAGCATAACTCGAACACCATTCGGAATATATTTATGAAACTTTACACATGTATAGACCACAACCCAAAGGTGTGTCAAGCGCAATAGTGACAACACTTGCCTCAATAATTTTCGAGTTATCTCCCTTTGTTTTTTAGCACACTATTTTCTTGTCTGGAACACAGGTGGAAGACTCGGACCTATGACACCAAAAAAATGCCTATTAAAAAAATCCCATTACCCCACCCACTTGGTCTCGTACAGCGGGCGCACGATTCACCCAAATCCTCATTTCCCCCCAAATCCTCCCCAAATCCTCATGTAATGAATAAGTTATCCAATTGATATGTCTCAAAACCTTTTAATATCGTTCTTAAGAAGTTATTGAACCCGATTTGAATAC
The DNA here is from genome assembly GCA_029237695.1 of Conchocele bisecta. NCBI lineage: Eukaryota > Metazoa > Mollusca > Bivalvia > Lucinida > Thyasiridae > Conchocele > Conchocele bisecta. The sequence continues at coordinate 127,177,075 of CM055265.1, forward strand.
GTTTTTATGGTAAAAAGAGTCTTATTTCGAAGTTTTAATTTAACTTAGGCATTCTAGCAGCCAAGGGAGATCATCCAAAATAAATTATGAGATAAATGCAAGGGAGATAAATGAAACATGCAAGTTATTTACCATTCCAAATGTTTATTCATCTGTTTTTTTATCTCAATCAATCAATCAATCAAATTCAGCATATATAGCTTGGAAATATGACCACGTCCGTAAATGTCAAGTGTCTATATATATGCAGTACGGGCCCGATATGCAGCAAATCATCCCCAAATGTTCATATTTTAAAGCTATATATGTGCTGAGGTTGGTTGATTGATTGATTAAATAAAATAATGATAAATGAAACATGCAAGTTATTTACCATTCCAAATGTTTATTCATCTGTTTTTTTTATCTCAATCAATCAATCAATCAAATTCAGCATATATAGCTTGAAAATATGACCACGTCCGTAAATGTCAAGCGTCTATGCAGTACGGGCCCGATATGCAGCAAATCGTCCCCAAATGTTCATATTTTAAAGCTATATATGTGCTGAGGTTGATTGATTGATCGATTGATTGATTGATATAAAAACAGATGAATAGTATTATACACATTTGGAATGGTAAATAACTTGCATGTTTCAATTGACCAAAATGGGTCAAACAACATTTATCTCCCTTGCATTTATCTCATAATTTATTTTGGATGATCTCCCTTGGCTGCTAGAATGCCTAAGTTAAATTAAAACATCGAAATATGACTCTTTTTACCATAAAAACGTATTCAAATCGGGTTCAATAACTTCTTAAGAACGATATTAAAAGGTTTTGAGACATATTAATTGGATAACTTATTCATTACATGAGGATTTGGGGAGGATTTGGGGGAAAATGAGGATTTGGGGAGGATTTGGGTGAATCGTGCGGCCCTCGTACAGTACTATACGTTAATTCAAGGTGAGTATAAATAGCGCTATTATAGAAAGAGCCCTCTTTTTTCCGGCTCGCACAAACACAATAAACATCGATTAAATGTATGAAATATGTCTCTGGCAATCGATAAAGGTATTAGGTGTGTGAATATACTCACTTCAAATCGCTGTTTCAAGTATTTATTGAGTTATTCGCGTTTTGATTACCCCATCCAAAGCGAAAGTTGCGTGTACGAAAGAATCTCACACAGAATCGGAGGCCGTCCGGCTGGATTATCGGTCATATTTGGCCGATAGCTGATCGCCAGCTCAAACTAAAGTCGTACACCATGATCATATACATTAGAGACTCCAACCATACAAAGTTCGTCCAATTGTGATCGTTCGCCGATCTAAAAAACACTTTTTTCTAATTTTATTGACTTTCTTTCATGATTCGCGTACTATCAGATTATGTCTTCCGGAAACCCTGAAAAGGGAAAGTCCTCGCGTCTATTTTTAGGTTTAACCAATCAGAGATGTTCTTACATAGACACTTCGGTGGTTGTATTATGGAAGATAGTGCATTGACCCAGTTCCAGATAATGAACGAAATTATAGAAAAAAGTGTTTTTTTAGATCGGCGAACGATCACAATTGGACGAACTTTGTATGGTTGGAGTCTCTAATGTATATGATCATGGTGCACGACTTTAGTTTGAGCTGGCGATCAGCTATCGGCCAAATATGACCGATAATCCAGCCGGACGGCCTCCGATTCTGTGTGAGATTCTTTCGTACACGCAACTTTCGCTTTGGATGGGGTAATCAAAACGCGAATAACTCAATAAATACTTGAAACAGCGATTTGAAGTGAGTATATTCACACACCTAATACCTTTATCGATTGCCAGAGACATATTTCATACATTTAATCGATGTTTATTGTGTTTGTGCGAGCCGGAAAAAAGAGGGCTCTTTCTATAGTAGCGCTATTTATACTCACCTTGAATTAACGTATAGTACTGTACGAGACCAAGTGGGTGGGGTAATGGGATTTTTTTTAATAGGCATTTTTTTGGTGTCATAGGTCCGAGTCTTCCACCTGTGGTCTGGAACACAACTCAAATACCCTTTGGAATAATTTCATTAAACTTTACACATGCATAGACCACGACCCAAAGGTGTGTTCCATGCTAGATATACAACACTTTCCTCACTATTGTTTTTAGTTATCTCCCTCCGTTTGTTCGCAGATTGTGATTTTTTCCTGTCAATCCGAAAGTTGATAATTCTTTGGAATATTTTCATGATATTTCACATTTGCATAAACCATGACCCAAATATGTGTCTTATGCAAGTACAACAGCTCTCACCTTACTAACATATTAGTTATCTCCCTTTATGTTTGTAGTGGCTGCCTCTGGCGGGGAGCGGGATACACATGCTCTTGCTCTAGTTTTATTATACCCTCACAAATGAAGTGTAGAGGGGAGGGGTATATATGAGTCAGCTTGTCTGTTGGTTGGTTGGTCAGTTGGGCAGTCTGTTGGAAATTGTGTTCCCGCTCTTATATCTTCTAAACCAATGAATGAATTTTCAAATAATTTGCCACAAATGTTGATTAGACGATGTGTCAAGTTCAAAACCTATGTGTCTATGTCTGAAGTCAAGGTCACACTTGGAGGTCAAAGGTAAAAAAAAATGTGCATGAGATTTTGTTTCCGTTCTGTATCTTGTAAACCGATGAATGGTTTATTGATTGACATGAGACATGCCGTGTGATTTTGTACCTTCGGACATCTGCTTAATTTCTTTAAATACGTTTACAAAATTTACAATATTTTTCATAAATTAAGTTAAAAGTTGACAAAAATTCAGAGTACATGTACATGCGGAATGTACTCCGAAAATTTTGTCAACTTTTGTCGCCATTTACGGAAAATATTGTAAATTTTGTAAACGTATTTCATAAAATTACGCAGATGTCCGAAGGTACAAAATCACATGGCGTGTCTCATGTGTGTTACTGTACATGAAGCGGAAAGAAAACACATATTGTTTGAGACATCATCTGAGACACCTTTATGTGGAAACAGACATATCAAATTCTGCGAATTCTGCAAAGTATACAATTTTATCATCTAACACATAGAACCCGGTCTACTTCTTCCCTGTGCTAGGAGATGGAGCATCATGGGAACTCAACAGGACCAGGCGACTTGTGAGCAGAAAGCCCTTCAGCTACGCGTCTCTGGGACATGATGGTCGCTCCGTAACGATCGCCGGGGAAGCAGAGTTTGATTTCACAGAGGACACCGAGATACCAGTGGTCAATGTGAAGGACGTGGAGAAAAACGGTTTGTTTCCCAAGAGTAATTGCAATGCTCCAGGGGCCTATTTCATCAACATTGCAAAGTATACTTTACTAGCAAAGTATACTTTGAGGGAGCAATCATTTATTTTTCCTGATATGCATTATTTTGTATAGAACTAACAAATGCATATATTTCATGATTAAAAGTATGCAGAATTATTATACTGAATTTATTACATTATCACAGCCATTAAATGGCTGTGATAATGTAATAAATTCAGTATAATAAAAATTAATAAATTTTTAAAAAAATTGAAAATTTCTCCCTCAAAGTATACTTTGCTACTAAAGTATACTTTGCAATGTTGATGAAATCGGCTCCAGATAAGTTTTGTGTGTAAAGAGTATTATTTATAAGTGCAAGTGGATCACTGATTTATAGTATATGATGAGTAGATGCGCAAAGTTTATTTCAATTTTTATTTGACCCCCCGGGCCATCGATTATCTCCCCCTTTTTGACTTGACTGGTAAGTTTGCCTTGTAACTCATAAAAATTTTAAACTGTAATAGCTACAGACCTGAAATTTGGTATGTAGCTTCCTTATGATGATTAGATGCCAATTATATTTCCATTTTTTATTCGACAACCGGGTCATGTATTATCTCCCCCTTTTTGAATTTCACCATTTTGCCTTGTAACTTGTAAAACTTGTAAACTGTATTAGCTGTAGGCTTGATACTTGGTATGTAGCTTATGGTGTGTAGATGCACAAAGTGAATTTCTATTTTTGCTTTGACACTGAGCCATGGATTATCTCCCCATTTTGGATTTGGAATTTTGCCTCGTTTACTATCAAAGCGATATGTGGGGCATCCGTGTTCTATGAACACATTTTCTAGTTATTGTGGGATGGGTAGTGTCCTAGGGATTAGAACACCTGACTTCCAATCCGGAGGTTGTGGGTTCAAACCTTGCCGTGGTCATGAAAAATCATAGTATTTCCACCCCACTGGTCTCTCGGATGAGACTTCAAACTGTGGTCCCGTCTCTATATGATCGTAGCTGTTGCTGGGACATTAAAGTTCTTAAATTTACGAGTGTGCGTTATACAGATATAATCATTTAGTAATATTTATTTTATGATAGTGGCTCGCAGTGGTATCGGGCTATTTTCATATGCAATGAGGCATGATATTTTTTAATCATTTATACTAATTAAATGCGTCACCTGAAAAAATAATATTATTGACAGATTATAAAGTATGATCATTGCACATCAAAAAATAAATACAGAGAAGAAATAGTAATGTCCTTTAACATTTTAAGGAAACACGGTTATCACCCCTGATATCAGTGTGGAAATTTACGTCTGATATAAAATGTATAATAATGATAATTATACCCCTCACAACGAGTTGTGGGGGGTATACTGGAGTCCGGTTGGAAATTCGAAACCTGGCTAGACAGCTTGGAAATGATCTTAAAAAAAATTGGAAATCGGTCCACTATTTTTGAAATTAGAAAAGTTTCCACATGTTAAATCTTCACTCACTCTGTGAAGATGTCTATATGGATTTAACATGGGGAAATTCTCTTTTTTTTTGTATTAAAATCAATATTGCATCAACTTTTAAAATATATAAAGACGGCTCATTCTTAAATTTGGTACAAATTTAACATTATCAAAAAAATAATTGTTTTTGCATTATTTATATAGCCGTAAAATTTGGGCAGCTTTCGTGAAACAGACAGTAGTCTACCAATCCACTGACTGACCTGACCAAACTGAGACTCCATGCCTTTGACATGTTACAGTGGGGTCAGCGTGAAAGTGCACACACGAACGAACACGACAGGTTGGTTCCAACTGTCGTGTTCGTTTGTGTGTGCACTTACACGCTGACCCCACTGTAACATGTCAAAGGCATGTATAAAAAAAAAATATATATTTTTCTGCATTTTTTCTAATTTCGCATCAAAAGTGTATGTTGTTACCACTCAGTTGAACCGTTTCGGCGAGACGGTTCAACTGAGTGGTAACAACATACACTTTGGGTGGGTAGCGAACCAACCTGTCGTGTTCGTTCGTGTGTGCACTTACACGCTGACCCCACTGTAACCATTCTCGTGCTGAAGATTCACATTTTTTCTGACTGAAAATTTTAATATTATTTTTGTTTCTGCACAGAAGTATGTGTTGTTACCACTCATTTGAACCGTCTCGCATAGGGGTGACAAACTTTACTTAACCATTGCAACACTAGACCTCTTTAGCAGTGTTTGCAAACAGTCTAAATCAAAATGAGCCGTCTCATCAGGATCCGCACTGTTCGGAAGTATTTTTCATATTTTTTAGAAGAAAAAAACAAACACACTCTTCTTACAAATGGACTAGTCTGAAAACCATTTTGTGACGATTGGATTGGTCTTTAGATTAACATATAACGGTCCATTCCAGTTACTTAGGGTTAAGGTACATGCCCACTCAGTAGGCACAAAATGTTCTTTATATCAGAGACATCATCTGAGAAATTTTCTAGCAAAATAAACATTCATTCACCATTCATTCACCATTACCCCACGTATTGATTAGCAGTATTATTCATTTTATATCAGACGTAATATTAGGGGCGATAACTAATATCAGGGGCGATAACCGTGTTTCCTTAAAATGTTAACGGACATTACTATTAATTATCTGTATTTATTTTCTGATGTGCAATGAACATACTTTATAATCTGTCGAAAATATTTTTTTTTCAGGTGACTCATTTAATTAGTATAAATAATTAAAAAATACCATTCCTCATTTGCATATGAACATAGCCTGATACCAACGCGCGTCACTATCAGTAAAATAAATATTATTAAATGATTATGTATACCTGTATAATCTTTGGAACTAGTGGAATAGTGACACAATTATACACTTATTTAATTCCTATAAAGAACATTTTGTACCTACTGAGTGGGCATGTACCTTTAATTACAGAGAGTCGGCCGCCGGACTACACCTGGCACCAGACCAAGGAAGACTTGACCGTCCAGTTCACTGTGCCGGGTGATGTGACCAAGGCGGACATTTACCTCACCCTGACCCGCGACCACGTCGAGTTTGGCATCAAGAATGGGCAGCAGCTGTTGAAGGGAGGTCTCCATGACTGTGTAGATACGGAATGTAGCACGTGGACCATTGAAGGTCAAAGGTAGGTAGGGTTTCCTCCAGGAATAAAAAAGGCCAGAAAAAGGGCACATTTTACTTTAAGATTTAAGACCCCATCAACCTACCGACCGACCAACCAACAAACCAACCCACCCAATCAATTATTTCATTCATTGAAGTAATCTGTTGTTGTTGTTGCCAGGTTAGACCTGGTAATGGTGAAGGCCACTGAGAGCCTGTGGTCAATGAGACATTAAATCAACTAACCAACCAACCTGCCAATCAATCACTCGACCAACCCACCAACCCACCAACCTACCAATCAATCACTCAAAACAACCCACCAATCAGTCAACCAACCCACCAATCAGTCAACCAGCCCACCAACCAATCCATTGTTCCTAGGTTAGACCTGGTACTTGTAAAGGCCACTCAGAGCTTGTGATCAATCAACCAATGAGTCAATTAATCACCAGAGCTTCAGATAAGTACATATTGGCATATTTTACTCACTTATTTTAACAGAATACGCATTGATTATCAAAAGTGGGAGTACAAAATACTCACAGCCATGTGAAAATACACATTGATTTCAAATTGAGTAGTGAAAATACTGTAATAAAGTTGAAACTTTACTTAGTTGAGCTGCAAAAAAGCAAACAGTATTTTCTATCATTTGTTCCCTATTTAATAAGAAAGAAAATCAATAATACATTTGTAAAAGTACAATACGCATTGCATTTGAAATATGGGGGTATAATACTCTTTAGATATAAAACTTATCTTGAGCTCCGAATCACTCACTCCAATCAACCAACCTGCTATTATTGTTGCCAGGTTACACCTGGTGCTGGTGAAGGCCACAGAGGGCCTGTTATCAAAGAATCTATCAGTCAAACAAACCAACCAACCAATCCACAAATCAACCAACCAACCAACCCACAAATCAACCAATCTGCCATTATTGCCAGGTTAGACCTGGTACTTGTAAAGGCCACCGAGAGCCTATGGCCGCTGGTGGTGAACGGGGACACACGTGGGGAATTGCTGGTTGACCCGAGTGAGGCTGCAGCCATACACGAACGTCTCGCACATCTCACCTCCGACGAATGGGTACGATGGAATATAATTATATGTTAACCCTTTCAACACTAGAGGCCTCCATTATAATGTTTGCAAACAGTGCAGATCCAGATGGCTCGTAGCGAGCCGTCTCATCTGGATCTGCACCGTTTGCGTATGTTTTCTTATTTCTGAAAACAATACCATGTTCTGATAAAATGGAATAGTCTGAAAAATAACATAGTAATGTACATTCCCGTATCCTAGGGGTGAAAGTGTTAATGGCACTTTGTCTCCAACCAACTTGAACCAACCAACTTGAACCAATCAACTTGAACCAATCAACCTAATCAATCAGTGTGGCACATCAGTTTCTCATCTCTGACGAATGGGTACGTTGGAATAACGAATGGGTACGTTGGAATGAACGTGTTAACAACACTGTCTCACATGGTGTCTCAGATATTCAATGTCGTGTTATTCGCTTCATGCACTGCAATTGACCTATATCAACCAATCTAATGGACATTCGCGATGCAACAACACAATGTATTAAACAGCATAATAGGATACTAGCTTCATAAATATGCAAACCTCTGCTGAACACATGTTGTAGTTAATGGGTACAGATTTAATGTACAATGGTATGCTTGTGCAATAAATAGAATGTAACATTTGTGTTGATTTAATATATTTATTGAACTAGTCCACTGATCTCACAAGTAACTGCATATCCTTGGTTCTTGTGAAATCAGTCGAACTCATTTATCATATTAAATCATCAGACATGTTATATCTTCTATTTATTAAACTTGTTGACCGATTTCATTAGAAACATGGCATAGCCTCGCTTCTTATGAAATGAATAAACTTGTATAATAAATATGGTATTACATCATCACTCGTGTAAGAATGTCTATTTTACTAAACTTGTGGACTGATTTTATATCTCGAATCTCAGCTATAAAATCTGTGAACTTGTTTAACCCTTTCACCCCTAAGTAACTGGAATGCATTTTGATATGTTAATTTTGCAACCAATCCAACTGTCATAAAATTATTGCAAAAAGTGCAGATCCTGATGAGATGGCTCGTCATGAGCCGGCTCATTTGGATCTACACGTTTTGCCAATACCACTATACAGGCCTGCGGTGTTGAAAGGGTTAAAGAAGATCATATTAAATGATAAATCACTCGTGTAAGATTCTCTATTTGTTGTCAGACTGATTAGCCTCGTTTCTTGTGAAATCAGTCAACTCATTTAAAATCATATTAACCCATGTAAGCCTGTCTATATATAGAACCCGGACCCGAGTCAGCAGGACAAGCCATACAACGTGCAGGAGCTGGATGAGTGTGATGCCTTCCCTGACGACGACTTTATGTTGCTGCGGCTCGATGGGGACTCGCATACAGTTACACACAAGGTCCGTAGTTGACACTCGCGTGGCCCAGTATACACTATGAGTATCTTGTAGTTGGCCTCTCTGGATATTGTGCCCGGATGTGGCTACTCGCAACCAATGAAAATGCTCAGAATTGTGTACATAATTTGAAATTATTTTGTGATACCATCATATGTGGCTGTGACTGGAGAAATGGGACTTATTGGTTTTGCAACCAGTGTAGATCCAGATCTAACTGTGTGGGGGACTGTGCCGCACAGTCTGATCAGGATATGCACTATTCACCATTCCATCATTGAAGCACCTGTCAGGATTCTAAAATATATATCATTATCGGGCCATATGAGTGTGCTAGTTGATCAGGAGCTACACTGGTCACAAATCCCACAAGCCCCATTTCTCCAGTCACGGCCACAGCCACATATCTATTTCAGACGAACCTGGGAAGCAACCAATGGTTGTTTAACACACATACAGATCATAAAAAATCTCCTGCACTTTGTCTCCGCTATGACGTTGATGGGTTACTATGGCAACCAGAAATGTCACCCCAGCAATCGGACCCGGCTTGGACACACTGTGCTACATTTAACGCATTTGGATATGTTCAGGCTTCGAAACAAGGGAGGAAATTCACATCATGCCCACCTGATTGCTCATACGCCGTGATTTGTGACACTGTGAGACACATTTACGTGTACAGACAATCGTGCCCTGTTTCTTCACCAATTCGTAACAGGAAGACTGGCCGAGAGGTCAAGGCCATAGCTAAGCAACAGGTCGTTTCCCTGGAAACGGTCGACAACATTGTCGGACTTCAGGCTACGAATGACAACCTGTTTGTACTGACAGAAAGTAAATTACATTGCATAAAAATATAATTTTAAGGCAACAGTAAATTCTGAGTGATTTCAGTCAAACACCGGTACACAATTCCAACAACCTGACTGTATATGATAGACGAATCACAACCAACTCTGCACTATGACATTCCACTTATTTTGTGCGTTTCATTACATTTTCTGTACCTTAACATATGACATCTTAATAAAATTACTTTTCAATAAAATTGCTTCACAAAAATAATTACAGGCCGTTCATGTATACACGGGATGGGTTGTGTCCAAGGGGTTAAAGCATTGGACTTCAATACCAGAGGTTGTGGGTTCAAACCTCGCCTTAGGCATCAAAAATACTTTGATATTCCTGTCACGCTGGTCTTTCAGTAGCCGATTTCACCAACATTGCAAAGTATACTTTTCTAGCAAAGTATACTTTGAGGGAGCAATCATTTATTTTTCCTGAAATGCATTATTTCATATAGAACTAACTACTGCATATATTTGATAATTAAAAGTATGCAGAATTATTATTCTGAATTTATTACATTATCACAGCCAAAATGGCTGTGATAATGTAATAAATTCAGTATAATAAAAATGAATAAATTTACCTTAAAATTGAAAATTTCTCCCTCAAAGTATACTTTGCTAGAAAAGCATACTTTGCAATGTTGATGAAATCGGCTACAGGTGAGACTGAAGGTCCAGTCCTTAAATGGCGTTAGCTGTTACTGGGACGTTAAAACGATTCACTTATCACTTTTTTCCAGAGTATAAATCCCCTTCGCAAATTCTGGACATCTTGTGTATTTATATAATGTGCAGGCTATACCTTATTATATGAGACACGCTATGTGATTTTGTACCTAATAACATGTGCTCTATCTCATGAAAAATATTTACAGAATTTATGATACTTTCAGTAGATGACTGAAGGTTGACTAGTTTTTCATAGCCGATTTCACCAACATTGCAAAGTATACTTATCTAGCAAAGTATACTTTGAAGGAGAAATTTTCAATTTAGGATAAATTTATTAATTTTTGTTACACTGAATTTATTACATTATCACAGCCATTTTGGCTGTGATAATGTAATAAATTCAGTATAATAATTCTGCATACTTTTAATCATCAAATATATGCAGTCGTTAGTTCTATATGACATAATGCATTTCGGGAAAAATAAATGATTACTCCCTAAAAGTATACTTTGCTAGAAAAGTATACTTTGCAATGTTGGTGAAATAGGCTACAGGTTCTCCTGCTCCTGCCAAAGTTCCAAGGCCACAGAATCTTTGGGCATATTTGTCAGTGTAAAGCCCACGTGATCTTACGTTATTTGTCATGCCGACTTTTAAGTATAAAATCTTTTGTATTGTATTTTATGTCATGAAAACTGCTGTAACCCATTTCATAAAAGTGATATGACACACGTGTAATAACACGTTGAGCAAATTTGATTGGCTAGCCGCATCGCCCTAATTACGTATTCATATTATGCGCTAACGTTATGCCAAACAAACAAAATTAAAACGTTCCAGGTGAAGTCCCTAATGGCGATGTTGTAAATATCGTAAATTTTGTAAATATTTTTCATGAGATATCGCTCCTTTTTTTTTACAACACCAGCTCAATAAGTCCCTTTTGATCGTGGCGAGCCCCATCTATTGAGGGAACCTCTCCCTAATTTTATGAACGTAATATCTAGGTACAGGGTACCCCATACATTGACCACATCCCTCTTGATCCTTACACACAGTCGGGGCTTTAGATAAGAAATTAGTAATTGAGTATTGTCACTCCATCATTTCTGAAGCAATTGGGTATTTCAACATTTTAATTGGGTAAAATAAAATCACGCTACTGTTTACACATCCAACAGGCAGCAATTATTGAATCGTTTGAAATGAAAACATGTCTTGGCATTTCATTAGAATTGTCTCCTTGGAGACAATTCTAATGAAATACCAAGATGTGTTTTCATGGGAAATAAGAAAAATATGCTATATTTGTGGTCTGTTTATTGTTTTCTGCAGCATGATAAAGGTACCACAAATTTGTTATTGCTTTTTGATACTCGCTACTTCTGATTCAAATTGTTTTGTTTTTTTTCAATTTTAATTGGGTATTTAAGCAAATACGCAGCCTATCTTGAGTTCTGCTGATTTAAATTTTGTCGCCTGCTGCTTATTATACCCCCACAAACAAAGTTTGTTGGGGGTATATAGGAGTCAGCTTGTCGGTCGGTCGGTCGGCTCGGTCTGGTGTCGTCTGTTGGAAATTCCTCCGCTCTATATCTTCTACACCGATGCATGGATTAATCAAATGGCTTGGCACAAATGTTTCTCATGATGAGAAGTGTGTCACGATCAATAACCACGCACTACGTCCAAGGTCAAGGTCACAGTTGAAGGTCAAAGGTCAAACCTATTGAAATTCCCTTCCGCTCTATATCTTCTACACCGATGCATGGATTATCAAATGTCTTGGCACTAATGTTTCTCATGATGAGAAGGTGTGTCGCGATCAATAACCACGCACCTACGTCCAAGGTCAAGGTCACAGTTGAAGGTCAAAGGTCAAACATATCGAAATTCCTTTCCGCTCTATATCTTCTACACCGATGCATGGATTATCAAATGGCTTGGCACAAATGTTTCTCATGATGAGAAGGTGTGTCACGATCAATAACCACGCACCTACGTCCAAGGTCAAGGTCACAGTTGAAGTTCAAAGGTCAAACCTATCGAAATTCCCTTCCGCTCTATATCTTCTACACCGATGCATGGATTATCAAATGGCTTGGCACAAATGTTTCTCATGATGAGAAGGTGTGTCACGATCAATAACCACGCACCTACGTCCAAGGTCAAGGTCACAGTTGAAGGGCAAAGGTCAAACCTATTGAAATTCCCTTCCGCTCTATATCTTCTACACCGATGCATGGATTATCAAATACCTTGGCACAAATGTTTCTCATGATGTGAAGGTGTGTCGCGATCAATAACCACGCACCTACGTCCAAGGTCACAGTTTAAGGTCAAAGGTCAAACCTATTGAAATTCCCTTCCGCTCTATATCTTCTACACCGATGCATGGATTATCAAATGACTTGGCACAAATGTTTCCAGTGAAAAGGTGTGGGTCACGATCAATAACCCCGCACCTACTCCCAAGTCAGGAAACGGTTAAGTCAAAGTCACCTATTGAAATCTTCCTCTATAATCTTCTACACCGACATGGATTTATCCAAATGGCTTGGCACAATGTCTCATGGATCAAGAAGGTGTCGCGATCAATGAACCCGCACCCGTCCAAGGTCAATGGTCAAACAGTTGAAGGTCAAAGGTCAAACTTAACGAAAATTTTTTCCGCTCTATATCTTCTACACCGATGCATGGATTATCAAATGGCTTGGCACAAATGTTTCTCATGATGAGTAGGTGTGTCGTGATCAATAACCACGCACCTACGTCCAAGATCAAGGTCACAGTTGAAGTTCAAAGGTCAAACCTATCGAAATTCCCTTCCGCTCTATATCTTCTACACCGAAGCATGGATTACCAAATGCCTTGACACAAATGTTTCTCATGATGAGTAGGTGTGTCACGATCAATAACCACGCACCTACGTCCAAGGTCAAGGACACAGTTGATGGTCAAAGGTCAAACCTATTGAAATTCCCTTCCGCTCTATATCTTCTACACCAATGCATGGATTATCAAATGGCTTGGCACAAATGTATCTCATGATGAGAAGGTGTGTCGCGATCAATAACCACGCACCTACGTCCAAGGTCAAGGTCACAGTTGAAGGTCAAAGGTCAAACCTATTGAAATTCCCTTCCGCTCTATATCTTCTACACCGATGCATGTATTATCAAATGACTTGGCACACATGTTTCTCATGATGAGAAGGTGTGTCACAATCAATAACCACGCACCTACGTCCAAGGTCACAGTTGAAGGTCAAAGGTCAAACCTATTGAAATTCCCTTCCGCTCTATATCTTCTACACCGATGCATGGATTATCAAATGGCTTGGCACAAATGTTTCTCATGATGAGAAGGTGTGTCGCGATCAATAAACCACGCACCTACGTCCAAGGTCAAGTCACAGTTGAAGGTCAAAGGTCAAAAACCTATCTAAATTCCAAAATTTCTGCTCTATATCTTCTACACCGATGCATGGATTATCAAATGGCTTGGCACAAATGTTTCTCATGATGAGAAGGTGTGTCACGATCAATAAACCACGCACCTACGTCCAAGGTCAAGGTCACCAGTTGAAGGTCAAAGGTCAAACCTATTGAAATTCCCTTCCGCTCTATATTCTCACATCGATGCATGGATTATCAAATGGCTTGGCACAAATGTTTATCATGATGAGAAGGTGTGTCGCGATCAATAACCACGCACCTACATCCAAGGTCAAGGTCACAGTTGAAGGTCAAATGTCAAACCTATTGACATTCCCTTCCGCTCTATATCTTCTACACCGATGCATGGATTATCAAATGGCTTGGCACAAATGTTTCTCATGATGAGAAGGTGTGTCGCGATCAATAACCACGCACCTACGTCCATGGTCAAGGTCACAGTTGAAGGTCAAAGGTCAATCCTATCGAAATTTCCTTCCGCTCTATATCTTCTACACCGATGCATGGATTATCAAATGGCTTGGCACACAAATGTTTCTCAGG
>CM055265.1:127191979-127231205 GCA_029237695.1 Conchocele bisecta
CCTGAGAAACATTTGTGCCAAGGCATTTGATAATCCATGCATCGGTGTAGAAGATATAGAGCGGAAGGGAATTTCAATAGGTTTGACCTTTAACCTTCAACTGTGACCTTGACCTTGGACGTAGGTGGGTGGTTATTGATCGCGACACACCTTCTCATCATGAGAAACATTTGTGCCAAGGCATTTGGTAATCCATGAATCGGTGTAGAAGATATAGAGCGGAAGGGAATTTCGATAGGTTTGACCTTTGACCTTCAACTGTGACCTTGACCTTGGACGTAGGTGCGTGGTTATTTATCGCGACACACATTCTCATCATGAGAAACATTTGTGCCAAGCCATTTGATAATCCATGCATCGGTGTAGAAGATATAGAGCGGAAGGGAATTTCAATAGGTTTGACCTTTGACCTTCACCTGTGACCTTGGACGTAGGTGCGTGGTTATTTATCGCGACACACCTTCTCATCATGAGAAACATTTGTGCCAAGCCATTTAATAATTCATGCATCGGTGTAGAAGATGTAGAGCGGAAGGAAATTTCAATAGGTTTGACCTTTGACCTTCAACTGTGACCTTGACCTTGGACGTAGGTGCGTGGTTATTGATCGCGACACACCTTCTCATCATGGGAAACATTTGTGCCAAGCCATTTGATAATCCATGCATGGGTGTAGAAGTATAGAGCGGAAAGGAATCCAACAGAGCGGAAAGGAATTTCCAACAGACCGACCGACAGACCGACAACCGACCGACCGACAAGCTGACTCCTATATACCCCCAACAAACTTTGTTTGAGGGGGTATAATAAATTCATCAAGAAAATGTGTTTATTTTCCGTTTTCTTAAGAATTATTTTAACTGCGCCTCACGGTTACGGAAAGTAGTTCGGCGTGGGAGTTTACTGGGATATAACTTTTGGACAGACACTTGCTACAGGCCAATCAAATGTTAGGGAATTGTGTAAATATTTTTGTGCTGGAATTATTATTAACAAGTTTACTGATTTCATACGAAACACAGCTATGCCAAATTCCTTAACCCTTCCTACGCTGTTGACGAAAATTGCCGTCTGCTGTTTTTCATTTTTGCTTTAATTCTTAACTAAAAACTGGTTTTGACATGAGAATCGTCTCCACTGGAGTGGAGGGGAATTTCAATAGGTTTGACCTTTGACCTTCAACTGTGACCTTGACCTTGGACGTAGGTGCGTGGTTATTGATCGCGACACACCTTCTCATCATGAGAAACATTTGTGCCAAGCCATTTGATAATCCATGCATCGGTGTAGAAGATATAGAGCGGAAGGGAATTTCGATAGGTTTGACCTTTGACCTTCAACTGTGACCTTGACCTTGGACGTAGGTGCGTGGTTATTGATCGCGACACACATTCTCATCATGAGAAACATTTGTGCCAAGCCATTTGATAATCCATGCATCGGTGTAGTGATATAGAGCAGAAGGGAATTTCAATAGGTTTGACCTTTGACCAACTGTGACCTTGAACTTGGACATAGGTGCGTGGTTATTGATCGTGACACACCTTCTCATCATGAGAAATATTTGTGCCAAGCCATTTGATAATCCATGCATCGGTGTAGAAGATATAGAGCGGAAGGGAATTTCAATAGGTTTGACCTTTGACCTTCAACTGTGACCTTGGACGTAGGTGCGTGGTTATTGATCGCGACACACCATTCTTTCATTATGAGAAACATTTGTTCCAAAAGCCATTTGATAATCCATGCATCAGTGTAGAAGATATAGAGCGGAAGGGAATTTCAATAGGTTTGACCTTTGACCTTCAACTGTGACCTTGGACGTAGGTGCGTGGTTATTGATCGCGACACACCTTCTCATTATGAGAAACATTTGTGCCAAGCCATTTGATAATCCATGCATCCGTGTAGAAGATATAGAGCGGAAGGGAATTTCAATAGGTTTGACCTTTGACCTTCAACTGTGATCTTGACCTTGGACGTAGGTGCATGGTTATTGATCGTGACACACCTTCTCATCATGACAAACATTTGTGCCAAGCCATTTGATAATCCATGCATCAGTGTAGAAGATATAGAGCGGAAGGGAATTTTGATAGGTTTGACCTTTGAACTTCAACTGTGACCTTGACCTTGGACGTAGGTGCGTGGTTATTGATCGTGGCACACCTATTCATCATGTGAAACATTAGTGCCAAGCCATTTGATAAACCATGCATCGGTGTAGAAGATATAGAGCGGAAGGGAATTTCGATAGGTTTGACCTTTGACCTTCAACTGTGACCATGACCTTGGATGTAGGTGCGTGGTTATTGATCGTGACACACCTTCTCATCATGAGAAACATTTGTGCCAAGCCATTTGATAATCCATGCATCGGTTGTAGAAGATTATTGAGCGGAAGGAATTTCAATAGGTTTGACCTTTGACTTCAAAACTGTGACCTTGGACGTAGGTGCGTGGTTATTGATCGCGACACACCTTTCTCATGAGAAACAGTTGTGCCAAGCCATTTGATAATCCATGCATCGGTGTAGAAGATATAGAGCGGAAGGGAATTTCGATAGGTTTGACCTTTGACCTTCAACTGTGACCTTGACCTTGGACGTAGGTGCGTGGTTATTGATCGCGACACACATTCTCATCATGAGAAACATTTGTGCCAAGCCATTTGATAATCCATGCATCGGTGTAGAAGATATAGAGCAGAAGGGAATTTCAATAGGTTTGACCTTTGACCAACTGTGACCTTGACCTTGGACGTAGGTGCGTGGTTATTGATCGTGACACACCTTCTCATCATGAGAAATATTTGTGCCAAGCCATTTGATAATCCATGCATCGGTGTAGAAGATATAGAGCGGAAGGGAATTTCAATAGGTTTGACCTTTGACCTTCAACTGTGACCTTGGATGTAGGTGCGTGGTTATTGATCGCGACACACCTTCTCATTATGAGAAACATTTGTTCCAAGCCATTTGATAATCCATGCATCGGTGTAGAAGATATAGAGCGCAAGGGAATTTCAATAGGTTTGACCTTTGACCTTCAACTGTGACCTTGGACGTAGGTGCGTGGTTATTGATCGCGACACACCTTCTCATTATGAGAAACATTTGTGCCAAGCCATTTGATAATCCATGCATCCGTGTAGAAGATATAGAGCGGAAGGGAATTTCAATAGGTTTGACCTTTGACCTTCAACTGTGACCTTGACCTTGGACGTAGGTGCGTGGTTATTGATCGTGACACACCTTCTCATCATGAGAAACATTTGTGCCAAGCCATTTGATAATCCATGCATCAGTGTAGAAGATATAGAGCGGAAGGAAATTTCGATAGGTTTGACCTTTGAACTTCAACTGTGACCTTGACCTTGGACGTAGTTGCGTGGTTATTGATCGTGGCACACCTTTTCATCATGTGAAACATTAGTGCCAAGCCATTTGATAATCCATGCATCGGTGTAGAAGATATAGAGCGGAAGGGAATTTCGATAGGTTTGACCTTTGACCTTCAACTGTGACCTTGGACGTAGGTGCGTGGTTATTGATCGCGACACACCTTCTCATCATGAGAAACATTTGTGCCAAGCCATTTGATAATCCATGCATCGGTGTAGAAGATATAGAGCGGAATGGGAATTTCAATAGGTTTGACCTTTGACCTTCAACTGTGACCTTGGACGTAGGTGCGTGGTTATTGATCGCGACACACCTTCTCATCATGAGAAACATTTGTGGCAAAGCCATTTGATAATCCATGCATCGGTGTAGAAGATATTAGAGCGGAAGGGAATTTCAATAGGTTTGACTTTGACCTTCAACTGTGACCTTGGACGTAGGTGCGTGGTTATTGATCGCAACACACCTTCTCATCATGAGAAACATTTGTGCAAGCCATTTGATAATCCATGCATCGGTGTAGAAGATATAGAGCCGAAGGGAATTTCAATATGTTTGACCTTTGACCTTCAACTGTGACCTTGACCTTGGACGTAGGTGCGTGGTTATTGATCGCGACACACCTTCTCATCATGAGAAACATTTGTGCCAAGCCATTTGATAATCCATGCATCGGTGTAGAAGATATAGAGTGGAGGGGAATTTCAATAGGTTTGACCTTTGACCTTCAACTGTGACCTTGGACGTAGGTGCGTGTTTATTGATCGTGACACACCTTCTCATCATGAGAAACATTTGTGGCAAGCCATTTGATAATCCATGCATCGGTGTAGAAGATATAGAGCGGTGTAGAAGATATAGAGCGGAAAGGAATTTCAATAGGTTTGACCTTTGACCTTCAACTGTGACCTTGGACGTAGGTGCGTGGTTATTGATCGCGACACACCTTCTCATTATGAGAAACATTTGTTCCAAGCCATTTGATAATCCATGCATCGGTGTAGAAGATATAGAGCGGAAGGGAATTTCAATAGGTTTGACCTTTGACCTTCAACTGTGACCTTGGACGTAGGTGCGTGGTTATTGATCGCGACACACCTTCTCATTATGAGAAACATTTGTGCCAAGCCATTTGATGCATCCGTGTAGAAGATATAGAGCGGAAGGGAATTTCAATAGGTTTGACCTTTGACCTTCAACTCTGACCTTGACATTGGACGTAGGTGCGTGGTTATTGATCGCGACACACCTTCTCATCATGAGAAACATTTGTGCCAAGCCATTTGATAATCCATGCATCGGTGTAGAAGATATAGAGCGGAAGGGTATTTCCAACAGACCGACAGACCGACCGACCGACCGACCGACCGACCGACAAGCTGACTCCTATATACCCCCAACAAACTTTGTTTGTGGGTTGTTTGTGGGGGTATAATAAGCAGCAGGCGACAAAATTTAAATCAGCAGAGCTCAAGATAGGCTGCGTATTTGCTTAAATACCCAATTAAAATTGAGAAAAAAAAACAACAATTTGAATCAGAAGTAGCGAGTATCAAAAAGCAATAACAAATTTGTGGTACCTTTATCATGCTGCAGAAAACAATAAACAGACCACAAATATAGCATATTTTTCTTATTTCCCATGAAAACACATCTGGGTATTTCATTAGAATTGTCTCCAAGGAGACAATTCTAATGAAATGCCAAGACATGTTTTCATTTCAAACAATTCAATAATTGATGCCAGTTGGATGTGTAAACAGTAGCGTGATTTTATTTTACCCAATTAAAATGTTGAAATACCCAATTGCTTCAGAAATGATGGAGTGACAATACTCAATTACTAATTTCTTATCTAAAGCCCCGACTGTGTGTAAGGATCAATAGGGATGTGGTCAATGTATGGGGTACCCTGTACCTAGATATTGCGTTCATAAAATTAGGGAGAGGTTCCCTCAATAGATGGGGCTCGCCACGATCAAAAGGGACTTATTGAGCTGGTGTTGTAACGAAAAAAATGAGCGATATCTCATGAAAAATATTTACAAAATTTACGATATTTACAACATCGCCATTAGGGACTTCATCTGAAACGTCTTCATTTTGTTCGTTTGGCATAACGTTAGCGCATAATATGAATACGTAATTAGGGCGATGCGGCTAGCCAATCAAATTTGCTCAACGTGTTATTACACGTGTGTCATATCACTTTTATGAAATGGGTTACAGCAGTTTTCATGACATAAAATACAATACAAAAGATTTTATACTTAAAAGTCGGCATGACAAATAACGTAAGATCACGTGGGCTTTACACTGACAAATATGCCAAAGATTCTGTGGCCTTGGAACTTTGGCAGGAGCAGGAGAACCTGTAGCCTATTTCACCAACATTGCAAAGTATACTTTTCTAGCAAAGTATACTTTTAGGGAGTAATCATTTATTTTTCCCGAAATGCATTATGTCATATAGAACTAACGACTGCATATATTTGATGATTAAAAGTATGCAGAATTATTATACTGAATTTATTACATTATCACAGCCAAAATGGCTGTGATAATGTAATAAATTCAGTGTAACAAAAATTAATAAATTTATCCTAAATTGAAAATTTCTCCTTCAAAGTATACTTTGCTAGATAAGTATACTTTGCAATGTTGGTGAAATCGGCTATGAAAAACTAGTCAACCTTCAGTCATCTACTGAAAGTATCATAAATTCTGTAAATATTTTTCATGAGATAGAGCACATGTTATTAGGTACAAAATCACATAGCGTGTCTCATATAATAAGGTATAGCCTGCACATTATAGACTCCTTCTTCCTAACTCCGGGGGTACGAACAACTCCGTGGGTTTTTGTTTTTGCATGTTGTAACATTTCACACGAGTGCAAAGTTTGACCCAGCATCTGTAGATACCAGGTCACGTGATATGCAATGTTAACACAGAACAGAACATGGTCTACTCGACTGTCTCCCAAGTTTGTGTCATGAAACCAGTATGGGATTTTTTTACTAAAAAAGACAGTTAATTTTGTATACCGTCTCCATTTCATAGGCTTATATTTCCAAATCAATTAACTAAACTACAAACAATTTTGGATGAAATGCGAAATGATGGACCACACGTTTGAAAGGGGTGAACATTTTGACACTTTTGCCATGTGGAGTAAAGAGTGCGCATGCGCGGGAGTGCGCATGCGCGGAGTGTGAATGTGTCTTCAACGTGGTCTCGATATTTTGATTTATTTCTCTCTTAATTTGGTGATTTTTATCCTATTCTTTCGTCACAATGGTCGAATATCTACTGGAGAACGTCTGGACGCCGACGCGAAATCGCCAGCCATCGCAACTTACTCAATATTCCCATTTGAAATTGTTTCCGTTCCCCACCTACCATTCTTACTTGGACTCGATTGCGCAGCCGCCCGGGCAGACCGGAAGTACCGGAAGCATGACGTCTTCAGCCAATGTTTACATTTTGTTCTTAGTGAATGCCATCATTATTCTGAATATTTGTTATCAACCTCAGCCATCGAACAACGAACTAAATTCCAAGTCTCCATATCACCTTGAAAACTGTAGTAAGCCTTGTGCATTGATGAATTTCCAGACTAGCTTAGCAGTGAGCAGCAGAACCAGCCAAAAAATTAAAATAAACTGCAAACACTCTTCTGTGTTTGTTGATGTACATCCTGATTATGCAATGTGGCGATGTGGAGGTCCCAACCGGGACACACTAGATTTCCGTGCGGCGTGTGTGACAAAAATGTAGCTTGGAACGCAAAAGCCCTACAATGTGATGGATGTGACATATGGTTTCACACCAAGTGCACCAACATTTCTGCCAGTTTATATAGCCTTTATGGTAAAACGAGCCTTACAGGATCTGTCTGAAATGTGGAATCCCAAATATCTCTACTACACACTGCCTTGAACTTTCATCGTTTGAAAGCATTAACCAGTTTAATACACTTGACCAGTCGCCTTGTAATGTCCCGAATATATCTACGCCTCTTAGGCCAAGCCCGCCACAACTAGTCGATAGCAGGATGGACATTTCAAAGGTATCTTCCCACGGTGACAGTATAGTAACTGATCCGGACATGTCTTCTTCATTATCGTTTGATGGACCGAATAACGTATCTTCTTGTACGACTGAACAATCAGTGAATAGCATCAGCGCACCCGCTGTGAATGCATCTAACTTTAACATATTAATTGTTAACTTTCAAAGTATACGTAATAAGAAAATGGAACTTCACCATATTATATCAAGCCTGGAACCTGATGTCATACTTGGAAATGAAACGCACTTGGAACCTTCTTTTATATGATGCGGAACTATTCCCTCACAACATACCTAATGAACATACCTATAAAGTTTTCAGAAAAGATAGGAATTCTCCTGTTAAGAAAGGATGGTGGCGGTGTAATTATCTTGGTGAAACCCACATATGACTGTGAGGAATGCTTAGATCTTAATGTTGACTGCGAACTGACATGGGTTAAGGTCACTACGGACAAGAAAAAAGAAGTACTAGTCGGAGCATATTATCGCGAACCGAAATCATCACTCGATGCACTTGACAGCTGAACAACTCGCTTTCTAAAATCACAAACAATACTAAATACAAAAACTGTATCATTACACTTGGTGGCGATTTTAATCTTGGTGATATTGACTGGGGAAGCGTATCAACTCCAGTCGGTGCGAAAGATAAAGCGCATTGTGACAGTCTTTGCTCCATAGCTCGCAATCACCTCCTCGAGCAGATAAACTCTACTCCCACGCGCCAAGGCAGAATCCTCGATTTATTGTTTACTTCTCATCCGAACACCATTCAAAAACATTACACGTGTCCTCCGATTGGTATGAGTGATCACGATATGTTATTTGTAAGCACTTCTTTGTCAAGTTAGGACTTGTACTCCTTTCGTGATAAGTTGCTATCTCCCAATCGCTCTCCAGATGTTGAATCAACCTGGGAGGATTTTAAGTCCACCATTATCTCTGCTATGAATAAACACATTCCGACGAAATGTCTTCGTTCGAAAGCTGATCTTCCTTGGATGACGAATGAAATCAGAAAACTCATAAATAAACGTAATAAACTGTATACTAAACTACGTAGAATAGTATGTACCGACTCTACAACCTTAAATGATACTTACCATAATATAAGAAAGAAATCAAATATAAACTACGGAAATCATACCACATGTACTTGAATGATATGTTGGATCCTGATAAGGACCAGAATTCCAAGAACTTTTGGAAATATATCAAGAGCAGGAAACAAGACTCCGCAGGAATAAGCACACTGAAATCCAACGGCAATATAGCTGACACAGCCCAACAAAAGCTGACATGTTGAATGATCAATTTACTTCTGTTTTTACAAAAGAAAACTTATCAAACATCCCCAACATGGGATCTTCCCCATTTAAGTCTATGTCGACTATTATCGTCACACTTAAAGGCGTCATTAACAGTATCAACCGTTTGAACGAGAAGAAAGCAACTGGTCCAGATAAGATACCAATCATTATATTCAAGAGGAACTGTCATGTCGTTGCATCCATACTACAACATATATTTCAACTTTCATTGAACACCGGTGTCGTTCCAATGGACTGGAGAACAGCCAACGTTGTGCCTATTTTCAAAAAAGGTGACCGTTCAAACCGGCTAATTATCGTCCTGTTTCCTTGACTGCCGTCGCATCTAAAATGCTTGAACATATCGTTGTCTCGCAAGTTATGTCACACTTGGACTCTCAGAATATACTGCATGATAACCAACATGGATTTCGCCAAAAACGTTTCATGTGAATCGCAACTACTTCTCACTACGGACGATCTCTCTAAACACATTTGATACTGGTAATCAGGTCGACATGGCTATTTTAGACTTCTCTAAGGCTTTTGATAAAGTCTCGCATCAACGTCTATCTTCCAAACTCGATTTTTACGGAATACGTAATAACACTAGACAGTGGATGATCATTCTTATCAGGTCGGAGTCAGAAAGTCGTGGTTCAGGATGCGACTTCCGTTCTTCACAAGTCAGTCTGGGGTGCCGCAGGGGACAGTCCTCAGACCCTGTTTGTTTCTACTGTACATCAATGATAGCCAACAGTATTTCCTCAACAGTCCGTCTTTTCGCTGATGACTGTGTATTATATCGTCCAATTATCACTCCCGAAGATCAACGGTTACTGCAGGATGACCTGAAACGCTTAGTAGAGTGGAGTAACTCGTGGCAGATGGAATTTAATGTTAAAAAGTGTGCCATTATGAACTTTTCAAACTCTTCAAATAAAAAACAGTTTAAACTATACTATGAACGGAGAATCTCTTGATGTCGTAAAACAATCATCCCATACCTTGGCGTTGAATTAAGCGATAATTTGAAATATAACACGCACATCGATAAAATTACAAGCAAAGCTTCACAGACGTTGGGATTCATTAAGAGAAACTTGAAATCTTGCCCACTAGCGGTGAAAGAAAGAGCTTATCAAACACTCGTACGCCCTAAACTGGAATATTCATCACCAATTTGGAACCCCCAGCAACAAACTCAGATAAAGCAAATTGAACAAGTTCAACGAAACGCTGCAAGATTTGTCGCCAGTAAACCTTTCAATCCTCATAAACCGGATAGTGTCTCATCTATTATTACATCTCTCCAATGGCCATCCTTACAACAACGTCGACAACGTTACGATGTAGTCCTACTCTACCGCGTGGTTCATGGACTTGTTGCAGTACCTGCTACCTACCTACCTACACCAGCATTAGTTAGGTCTACACGCAACAGTAACAAACACAAGTTTCTGCAACCTCACTGCCGTGTGAACGTCTAGCTACATTCCTTTTTCCCACGAACTGTACCATTCTGGAATGCTTTGCCCTCTACCGTCGTATCAGCGCCGAGCCTGGACGCATTCAAGTTATCCGTCCAGTCGCTCCCAGAGTTCCACGCATAGAAATTCTGATCATGTACAGTGTACATATATGTTGGCAACAGCCTTTTAACCACGTTGAAGCACTTCACACTCCGCCGTGCACAGTTTTAATCCCTCTCCAGTAGATGTCCGACGAGGCATTGGAGAGTATTTCGTTGAAGTTGAAGTTGAAGAGAGTCAGCCTATTAGACCATTTCCTACATAGTTGGGTTAACTTCCTGTCCCGGGCACCTGCAAGATGGCGGACGGCTGAGAGGTCAGAAATGTTTATTGTTCGTTTATTTGTTTTATTATGGTGTTTTCACATGTTTCAAAGAAAACAAATATGTAAAGCAATCAATGTTTAAATGTAGATGAATACCCAAAAGTCCCCGGATGTTCAGAACACCCCCGGAGTTTGGCAGTAAGAGGCTATAAATACACAAGATGTCCAGAATTTGCGAAGGGGATTTATACTCTGGAAAAAAGTGATAAGTGAATGGTTTTAACGTCCCAGTATAGCTAACGCCATTTAAGGACTGGACCTTCAGTCTCACCTGTAGCCGATTTCATCAACATTGCAAAGTATGCTTTTCTAGCAAAGTATACTTTGTGGGAGAAATTTTAATTTTTCAATTTTAAGGTAAATTTATTTCATTTTTTATTATACTGATTTATTATTACATTATCAGCCATTTTGGCTGTGATAATGTAATAAATTCAGTATAATAATTCTGCATACTTTTAATTATCAAATATATGCAGTAGTTAGTTCTATATGAAATAATGCATTTCAGGAAAAATAAATGATTGCTCCTCAAAGTATACTTTGCTAGAAAAGTATACTTTGCAATGTTGGTGAAATCGGCTACTGAAAGACCAGCGTGACAGGAATATGAAAGTATTTTTGATGCCTAAGGCGAGGTTTGAACCCACAACCTCTGGTATTGAAGTCCAATGCTTTAACCCCTTGGACACAACCCATCCCGTGTATACATAACGGCCTGTAATTATTTTTGTGAAGCAATTTTATTGAAAAGTAATTTTATTAAGATGTCATATGTTAAGGTACAGAAAATGTAATGAAACGCACAAAATAAGTGGAATGTCCTACTGGAGGTCATAGTGCAGAGTTGGTTGTGATTCGTCTATCATATACAGTCAGGTTGTTGGAATTGTGTACCGGTGTTTGACTGAAATCACTCAGAATTTACTGTTGTCTTAAAATTATATTTTTATGCAATGTAATTTACTTTCTGTCAGTACAAATAGGTTGTCATTCGTAGCCTGAAGTCCGACAATGTTGTCGACCGTTTCCAGGGAAACGACCTGTTGCTTAGCTATGGCCTTGACCTCTCGGCCAGTCTTCCTGTTACGAATTGGTGAGGAAACAGGGCACGATTGTCTGTACACGTAAATGTGTCTCACAGTGTCACAAATCACGGCGTATGAGCAATCAGGTGGGCATGATGTGAATTTCCTCCCTTGTTTCGAAGCCTGAACATATCCAAATGCGTTAAATGTAGCACAGTGTGTCCAAGCCGGGTCCGATTGCTGGGGTGACATTTCTGGTTGCCATAGTAACCCATCAACGTCATAGCGGAGACACAGCGCAGGAGATTTTTGATGATCTGTATGTGTGTTAAACAACCATTGGTTGCTTCCCAGGTTCGTCTGAAATAGATATGTGGCTGTGGCCGTGACTGGAGAAATGGGGCTTGTGGGATTTGTGACCAGTGTAGCTCCTGATCAACTAGCACACTCATATGGCCCGATAATTATATATATTTTAGAATCCTGACAGGTGCTTCAATATGGAATGGTGAATAGTGCATATCTGATCAGACTGTGCGGCACAGTCCCCCACACAGTTAGATCTGGATCTACACTGGTTGCAAAACCAATAAGTCCCATTTCTCCAGTCACAGCCACATATGATGGTATGACAAAATAATTTCAAATTATGTACACAATTCTGAGCATTTTCATTGGCTGCGAGTAGCCACATCCAGGCACAATATCCAGAGAGGCCAACTACAAGATACTCATAGTGTATACTGGGCCACGCGAGTGTCAACTACGGACCTTGTGTGTAACTGTATGTGTGTCCCCATCGAGCCGCAGCAACATAAAGTCGTCGTCAGGGAAGGCATCACACTCCTCCAGCTCCTGCACGTTGTATGGCTTGTCCTGCTGACTCGGGTCCGGGTCCGGGTTCTATATATAGACAGGCTTACATGGGTTAATATGATTTTAAATGAGTTGACTGATTTCACAAGAAACGAGGCTAATCAGTCTGACAACAAATAGAGAATCTTACACGAGTGATTTATCATTTAATATGATCTTCTTTAACCCTTTCAACACTGCAGGCCTGTATAGTGGTATTGGCAAAACGTGTAGATCCAAATGAGCCGGCTCATGACGAGCCATCTCATCAGGATCTGCACTTTTTGCAATAAGTTGGATTGGTTGCAAAATTAACATATCAAAATGCATTCCAGTTACTTAGGGGTGAAAGGGTTTAAACAAGTTCACAGATTTTATAGCTGAGATTCGAGATATAAAATCAGTCCACAAGTTTAGTAAAATAGACATTCTTACACGAGTGATGATCTAATACCATATTTATTATACAAGTTTATTCATTTCATAAGAAGCGAGGCTATGCCATGTTTCTAATGAAATCGGTCAACAAGTTTATAAATAGTAGATATAACATGTCTGATGATTTAATATGATAAATGAGTTCGACTGATTTCACAAGAACCAAGGATATGCAGTTACTTGTGAGATCAGTGGACTAGTTCAATAAATATATTAAATCAACACAAATGTTACATTCTATTTATTGCACAAGCATACCATTGTACATTAAATCTGTACCCATTAACTACAACATGTGTTCAGCAGAGGTGTGCATATTTATGAAGCTAGTATCCTATTATGCTGTTTAATACATTGTGTTGTTGCATCGCGAATGTCCATTAGATTGGTTGATATAGGTCAATTGCAGTGCATGAAGCGAATAACACGACATTGAATATCTGAGACACCATGTGAGACAGTGTTGTTAACACGTTCATTCCAACGTACCCATTCGTCATTCCAACGTACCCATTCGTCAGAGATGAGAAACTGATGTGCCACACTGATTGATTAGGTTGATTGGTTCAAGTTGATTGGTTCAAGTTGGTTGGTTCAAGTTGGTTGGTATGTTGTTGGTTGGAGACAAAGTGCCATTAACCCTTTCACCCCTAGGATACGGGAATGTACATTACTATGTTATTTTTCAGACTATTCCATTTTATCAGAACATGGTATTGTTTTCAGAAATAAGAAAACATACGCAAACGGTGCAGATCCAGATGAGACGGCTCGTTACGAGCCGTCTCATCTGGATCTGCACTGTTTGCAAACATTATTTTTATGGAGGCCTCTAGTGTTCAAAGGGTTAACATATAATTATATTCCATCGTACCCATTCGTCGGAGGTGAGATGTGCGAGACGTTCGTGTATGGCTGCAGCCTCACTCGGGTCAACCAGCAATTCCCCACGTGTGTCCCCGTTCACCACCAGCGGCCATAGGCTCTCGGTGGCCTTTACAAGTACCAGGTCTAACCTGGCAATAATGGCAGATTGGTTGATTTGTGGGTTGGTTGTTGGTTGATTTGTGGATTTGGTTGGTTGGTTTGTTTGATTGATAGATTCGTTGATAACAGGCCCTCTGTGGCCTTCACCAGCACCAGGTGTAACCTGGCAACAATAATAGCAGGTTGGTTGATTGGAGTGAGTGATTCAGAGCTCAAGATAATGTTTTTATATCTAAAGAGTATTATACCCCCATATTTCAAATGCAATGCGTATTGTACTTTTACAAATGTATTATTGATTTTCTTTCTTATTAAATAGGGAACAAATGATAGAAAATACTGTTTGCTTTTTTGCAGCTCAACTAAGTAAAGTTTCAACTTTATTACAGTATTTTCACTACTCAATTTGAAATCAATGTGTATTTTCACATGGCTGTGAGTATTTTGTACTCCCACTTTCGATAATCAATGCGTATTCTGCTAAAATAAGTGTCAGAGTAAAATATGCCAATATGTACCTTATCTGAAGCTCTGGTGATTAATTGACTCATTGGTTGATTGATCACAAGCTCTGAGTGGCCTTTACAAGTACCAGTAGCCTATTTCATCAACATTGCAAAGTATACTTTAGTAGCAAAGTATACTTTGAGGGAGAAATTTTAAAATTTTTAAAAATTTATTAATTTTTATTATACTGAATTTATTACATTATCACAGCCATTTAATGGCTGTGATAATGTAATAAATTCAGTATAATAATTCTGCATACTTTTAATCATGAAATATATGCATTTGTTAGTTCTATATGAAATAATGCATTTCAGGAAAAATAAATGATTACTCCCTCAAAGTATACTTTGCTAGTAAAGTATACTTTGCAATGTTGATGAAATAGGCTACAGGTCTAACCTAGGAACAATGGATTGGTTGGTGGGCTGGTTGACTGATTGGTTGGTTGGTTGACTGATTGGTGGGTTGTTTGAGTGATTGATTGGTAGGTTGGTGGGTTGGTGGGTTGGTGGGTTGGTGGGTTGGTCGAGTGATTGATTGGTAGGTTGGTTGGTTAGTTGATTTAATGTCTCATTGACCACAGGCTCTCAGTGGCTTTCACCATTACCAGGTCTAACCTGGCAACAACAACAACAGATTACTTCAATGAATGAAATAATTGATTGGGTGGGTTGGTTTGTTGGTTGGTCGGTCGGTTGATGGGGTCTTAAATCTTAAAGTAAAATGTGCCCTTTTTCTGGCCTTTTTTATTCCTGGAGGAAACCCTATTTTTTACCTTACCTTTGACTTCAATGGTCCACGTGCTACATTCCGTATCTACACAGTCATGGAGACCTCCCTTCAACAGCTGCTGCCCATTCTTGATGCCAAACTCGACGTGGTCGCGGGTCAGGGTGAGGTAAATGTCCGCCTTGGTCACATCACCCGGCACAGTGAACTGGACGGTCAAGTCTTCCTTGGTCTGGTGCCAGGTGTAGTCCGGCGGCCGACTCTCTGTAATTAAAGGTACATGCCCACTCAGTAGGTACAAAATGTTCTTCATAGGAATTAAATAAGTGTATAATTGTGTCACTATTCCACTAGTTCCAAAGATTACGAGTCGCCGGTATACAGGTATAATCATTTAATAATATTTATTTTACTGATAGTGACGCGCGTTGGTATCAGGCTATGTTCCTATGCAAATGAGGGATGGTATTTTTTAATTATTTATACTAATTAAATGAGTCGCCTGAAAAAAAAATATTTTCGACAGATTATAAAGTATGTTCATTGCACATCAGAAAATAAATACAGATAATTAATAGTAATGTCCGTTAACATTTTAAGGAAACACGGTTATCGCCCCTGATATTAGTGTGGAAAGTTACGTCTGATATAAAATGAATAATACTGCTAATCAATACATGTACGTGGGGTAATGGTGAATGAATGTTTATTTTGCTAGAAAAAAAATTCAGATGATGTCTCTGATATAAGGTATCACTGTGC
This sequence comes from Conchocele bisecta, assembly GCA_029237695.1. Taxonomy (NCBI): domain Eukaryota; kingdom Metazoa; phylum Mollusca; class Bivalvia; order Lucinida; family Thyasiridae; genus Conchocele; species Conchocele bisecta. The sequence goes on from CM055265.1 coordinate 127,207,937, forward strand.
TAAATATAGTACACATCGGCCAGGGGGTATGCTTTTGTAGTCCGGTATAAAAAAATAGTGCAGACGTTTTGAGGCCACAGACCCAGTTTGCTTGTAAATCCTGATCCATTACAGCCCAATTTTACTTGAGAAACATGTTGGGGTGTTTTTAACACCAGTTTCCAGCATATTTCTAGCATTTAAAAGAAATTACTGAGCCAGCTTGTCACGTGATGTGAACACTACGTCACATGACACTTTGATGATAAACAATATGGCGGACAGGACAATGTTGAAATTTTCTTTCTTAGGAGTAAGTGAACATATTGTTTAATTAGTGAAAATCCGGTGCAGACAGGTTGCAGGTTATGAACAGGTAGGTTCCACAGCATCCATACGAATAGTGAAAGTGTGAGAGAATGGCCATATTTGGAGGAATCGGTTAAGTTGTATAGTAAAACTAATTGGTGGTTGCTAGCCTATAAGCATTTCCGGGTCATCAGTGGATGTCGTCTGCTTTCTTTGAAAACAATTCTAAACGGTTTTAATCATGGCTGCAGCAAGTTTTATTAAGAGAGAACAAAGGACAGAATTGCTGGAAAATCAGTTTTATTTAATGAAAATGGTTGCATCAAGTGGGTCGGGATAACCACAGGTGTACGAGTCAAATATGGAAAGATTAAAGTTAAATTTCCAAATGATGCAAGAACAAAATACTATTATACACATAGAGTAGCATTCATGTTACACCATAATGTGTTTGAAATACCCAGGCACCTTGAAATATCACATTTATGTGGTTGTTCCCTGTGTGTTAACCCGGCCCACCTGAGTGCTGAGTCAACAATTATAAATAATTCTCGAAAGAATTGCCATAGCGAAAAGCGCTGTCTGAGCCATGCACTCGACGGCGTCACATATCCACCCTGTATCTGCTAATAGTTCCTGTTTTATTAATTACGGTAAATTAACTGTATAACCTATCTACATAATGTACATGTCTACATACTAATTACACAGATTTGAGATGCATCAGGGAGCCAGATGAGCCTGTTACTGACTAGTTCAGCCATATTAAAGTGGCGCGTCGCTTTAATTGGCACTGTGTATTTGATTACTAACCGGTATCAAGTGTATAGCTCCCAACAGGTAGCAACGTTTTTCTAAAAACATTATTTATTGACTCGGTTGATACTTGCAAACATTATGACCAAATTTGGCTGCGCGATCAGGGTCTACGCCAGTACTTCTTGGCTACATTTTTCCAGAAAAAAATTCAAAATTTTAAATTTAGCAGAAATTATATCATACCGCTGCAAGCTGTTTTTCTGCTACTGTGTATTAATTGTAATAAGCACCCAGCTAAGGGAAGATGGAGTGAAAGTTGCAATTTAAGGCCGAAGGTAAAAAACATCGGATTCCCTGATACATCACAATTCTTACAGCACATATTGTTTCGAGCTATCACAATATGATATATTGTGAGTACTACATGGCTGCTCAGATAGTCAACTCTAATTATCAGTATGCACTTACAAGACTCTCAACCTTACATGTAATGCTGCTTTTCATACATACTAGCAAGCATACTGGTGCTCGAGTAGATGGGCAGGTTTGCAAAGTCGGGTTTTAGGATCTGTCATACCCTTGGCGTAATGTAACTCGGAGTGTAGTTTGAATTTTCGTAATCGCGCGGCATACCTAGCTTTCTTAGTTTACACGCATTGTGGTCTGACACTTTTTCCGTACACGACTTTTCTCTATCTTCCGGATGTGCTTGATGACTGAAGAACCTTTTGTTAAGCTGGCCCCTACTGAGTCTGTTTTCAGTATTGTAGCATCCCCAAAACCTAGGTTTTAAGTTTAGAATTGTACCATGAATTCGACCGGAGAAATTGCGCGTGAATGTCGTTGCTTTTGAATTTGATGTCTGGTACGCACGGTTTGCTGCTTCACATTTTTTAGTTGAAGTGAGTAATTTTGTACTGTCAATTGATTTAGGACCAAGGAAAGTTTCTATGCACCGTTTCAGAACAAGTACATCATCCTCCGTCATTTTTAACATTGTAGTTGAGGGGAGGTAGTTCTTTGCCCTGCGGTAGTCCCCGGGGCAAACCAAACTTATACTGTGAACATTGCTTGCCACAGCAACCTTTGAAACACATGACTATTGTGCAAATTATTCCTGGCATTATGCTCTTTATTTGTTCTAGTTACCATTATGTTTGGCATGTGCTTGCCTCAACTCTGCAATGCACCTGGATCTTACAGAGAGAGCAAATCGGTTTCTCAAGTTTGTTTTCTTGACCCCACGAAACATGTTCGAGCTAAATGGCGCCTTGTTTATTTTCGTGTTTCAGGGAGTTACTCAGATGGCGGATATCTTTTAGATGCGTTACCGTTACCCCTGGTTGAGCGGCATCTACACCTTTGTGTGATTTACTATCACCGTCCCCCGTGTAATGACTAACATGTAAGTCACTATTTATCTGCTTCGTAACTATTTCATTCCATTTCGCTTCATTACCTATTGACTCATTTTCGGGGAGGTTGGCAGTGCAGTGACCATGATGGTTTGGGCAGCTGATATCTCCACCCTGATTTCTTAGCTTACTACCTATTATGCACAGCTTACTGCCAACAAATGCCCCAATGATTAATTTATATCTTTGGTATTATTCTCGCACATAGTGGTTGTCACGATTGTACCCGCTTGAAATGGTGTACTGTCGCTATTGAATATTGGGTTATTGTAGCAAGAGTCACCTTCAACTCGAACCGTCTTGCTACGTTTATTGCCACAGAGTTCATTCTCTCTGGCCACAGTTTGTCTGATTTCATGCATACTTTTAGTGTTTAAGCCAACCATAGACTCTGCTATCCTATTTGACTGCTTTTGCATAGAGTTATACGTCGGCGGAATTATGTTTGTGTTTACCAACAGCCGACAAGCACCATAATTACTGATTGGTGTGCTCATAAGGCCCAGCTGCAAACCCACATTAGCTTTCCCTGATTTCCTACCCTTTCGACTTGATGGAACCTCTTCATATAGTTTATAATATTTACTTTTATATCTACATCGGGTGCATTTTAGCCGCCAGCCCAACAAATGCCCCATTTTCTTGATGCGGCCGCATCAAATACCATTTCGCCACTACAGTGCGTATTAAAGGCGCGATGACTGTTTATTTCAGTATTAAACATCTTCTGGACCTCATACGGTCGATATAATTTGTTTATCAACAGATCGGGGTGTACGGATGCATTTTGCGGTACGGCGCATTCGTCAATGAGTTTCGGACGCCTCGACAGAGAGCGCAGAACAGTTACATCATTGTCCGTACCATCAACATCTTTACAGGTAAACGTTTTATTTTCATTTACATTAACCCGGGGATACAAATGAGTCTTTGGTTAGCCTGATGTACCTATGATTTGTTCCATTTGGTGAGTGAGAAGAAAGTTTTTTACCTTTATTTTCATTTACCCGCCCCACCCGCCCCGTTTGAAATCCGCATGTTTTACCGCGCCTCCTATGCTTATTGGCCGGCATGTTTTCATTAGGTTAACCAAGTTCACTCTGAGCAGTGCATATCGGTAGAGAAATATATATGGGATAGCATTGCTCATTTAACAGGCAGTGTCTATACCCTAAGGAAACAAGTGTCAACACGGGCACACGTGTTTCAATTTCCTGTGACATTTTAACACTTCTATGTCTGAATTCGCTGGCAGCACTCATACACTGGGCTGGTTTCAATTTAATTTGACACGTATCATTCTGGCATGTCACTAAGTTATGCGGACAAATGTTTCTATGCAAATTACAACATGTAGATTGACTAAATACTTCGAAAGTCACTTTTTCGCCTGTTTTTATGATAAAAAAATGACAAAAATACTCCAGAAATCACCCGACTTTCGATAAATTTAATCGTTTTAACCCATAATTGTGGAACAGCCAATATTTTTGACAAGCACCATCTATTTTATAATAATTTTTTACAAGTGCATCAACAATATAGACTTTTTCCTAAGAAATATATGAGAAAATAATACTCTGGAAAATTCTGGTGAAACTGAAGTTTCCGCAGCTGGACAGCCATAATTATATGACCATTCTTAAATTGCCACTGTTGAAAAGTTAGTCTTCTAAATAATGTCAAATTACATTTGCTGTCACAAAATAGGTCAGACAAGACAATGGTAGGCAGTTTATTGAGATATTATAGCAAAAAAATGCGCTTATAGGTATCACTGTGCTAAATATAGTACACATCGGCCAGGGGGTATGCTTTTGTAGTCCGGTATAAAAAAATAGTGCAGACGTTTTGAGGCCACAGACCCAGTTTGCTTGTAAATCCTGATCCATTACAGCCCAATTTTACTTGAGAAACATGTTGGGGTGTTTTTAACACCAGTTTCCAGCATATTTCTAGCATTTAAAAGAAATTACTGAGCCAGCTTGTCACGTGATGTGAACACTACGTCACATGACACTTTGATGATAAACAATATGGCGGACAGGACAATGTTGAAATTTTCTTTCTTAGGAGTAAGTGAACATATTGTTTAATTAGTGAAAATCCGGTGCAGACAGGTTGCAGGTTATGAACAGGTAGGTTCCACAGCATCCATACGAATAGTGAAAGTGTGAGAGAATGGCCATATTTGGAGGAATCGGTTAAGTTGTATAGTAAAACTAATTGGTGGTTGCTAGCCTATAAAGAACATTTTGTGCCTACTGAGTAACTGGAATGGACCGTTATATGTTAATTTAAGAACCAATCCAAATGTCACAAAATGGTTTACAGACTAGTCCATTTGTAAGAAGAGTGTGTTTGTTTTTTTCTTCTAAAAAATATGAAAAATACGGCTCATTTTGATTTACACTGTTTGCAAACACTGCTAAAGAGGTCTAGTGTTGCAATGGTTAAGTAAAGTGTGTCACCCCTATGCGAGACGGTTCAAATGAGTGGTAACAACACATACTTCTGTGCAGAAACAAAAATAATATTAAAATTTTCAGTCAGAAAAAATGTGAATCTTCAGCACGAGAATGGTTACAGTGGGGTCAGCGTGTAAGTGCACACACGAACGAACACGACAGGTTGGTTTGCTACCCACCCAAAGTGTATGTTGTTACCACTCAGTTGAACCGTCTCGCCGAGACGGTTCAACTGAGTGGTAACAACATACACTTTTGATGCGAAATGATAAAAAATGGAGAAAAATATTTACATTTTTTTTATACATGAATTACAGTGGGGTCAGCGTGTAAGTGCACACACGAACGAACACGACCTGGTTGGTTCCCAATACTGTCGTGTTCGTTCGTGTGTGCACTTACACGCTGACCCCACTGTAACATGTCAAAGGTATGGAGTCTCAGTTTGGTCCGGTCAGTCAGTGGATTGGTAGACTACTGTCTGTTTCACGAAAGCTGCCCAAATTTTACGGCTATATAAATAATGCAAAAACAATTTTTTTTTTGATAATGTTAAATTTTACCCAAATTTAAGAATGAGCTGTCTTTATATATTTTAAAAGTTGATGCAATATTGATTTTAATACAAAAAAAAAAGAATTTCCCCATGTTAAATCCATATAGACATCTTCACAGAGTGAGTGAAGATTTAACATGTGGAAACTTTTCTAATTTCATAAAATAGTGGACCGATTTCCAATTTTTTTTAAGATCATTTCCAAGCTGTCTAGCCAGGTTTCGGAGTCAATTTCCAACCGGACTCCAGTATACCCCCCACAACTCGTTGTGAGGGGTATAATTATCATTATTATACATTTTATATGAGACGTAAATTTCCACACTGATATCAGGGGTGATAACCGTGTTTCCTTAAAATGTTAAAGGACATTACTATTTCTTCTCTGTATTTATTTTTTGATGCGCAATGATCATACTTTATAATCTGTCAATAATATTATTTTTTCAGGTGACGCATTTAATTAGTATAAATGATTAAAAAATATCATGCCTCATTGCATATGAAAATAGCCCGATACCACTGCGAGTCACTATCATAAATGAAAATATTACTAAATGATTATATCTGTATAACGGACACTCGTAAATTTAAGAACTTTTAATGTCCCAGCAACAGCTACGATCATATAGAGACGGGACCACAGTTTGAAGTCTCATCCGAGAGACCAGTGGGGTGGAAATACTATGATTTTTGATGTCCACGGCAAGGTTTGAACCCACAACCTCCGGATTGGAAGTCAGGTGTTCTAATCCCTAAGACACTACCCATCCCACAATAACTGGAAAATGTGTTCATAGAACATGGATGCCCCACATATCGCTTTGATAGTAAATGAGGCAAAATTACAAATCCAAAATGGGGAGATAATCCATGGCTCAGTGTCAAAGCAAAAATAGAAATTCACATTGTGCATCTACAAACCATAAGCTACATACCAAGCATCAAGCCTACAGCTAATACAGTTTACAAGTTTTACAAGTTACAAGGCAAAATGGTGAAATTCAAAAAGGGGGAGATAATGCATGACCCAGTTGTCGAATAAAAAATGGAAATATAATTGGCGCATCTAATCATCATAAGGAAGCTACCTACCAAATTTCAGGTCTGTAGCTATTACAGTTTAAAAGTTTTATGAGTTACAAGGCAAAGTTATCAAATTCTAAGTCAAAAAGGGGGAGATAATCCATGGCCCGGGTGGTCAAATAAAAATTGAAATAAACTTTGCACATCTACTCATCAAATGCTATAAATCAGTGATCCACTTGCACTTATAAATAATACTCTTTACACACAAAACTTATCTGTAGCCGATTTCATCAACATTGCAAAGTATACTTTAGTAGCAAAGTATACTTTGAGGGAGAAATTTTCAATTTTTTGAAAAATTTATTAATTTTTATTATACTGAATTTATTACATTATCACAGCCATTTAATGGCTGTGATAATGTAATAAATTCAGTATAATAATTCTGCATACTTTTAATCATGAAATATATGCATTTATTAGTTCTATACAAAATAATGCATATCAGGAAAAATAAATGATTGCTCCCTCAAAGTATACTTTGCTAGTAAAGTATACTTTGCAATGTTGATGAAATAGGCCCCTGGAGCATTGCAATTACTCTTGGGAAACAAACCGTTTTTCTCCACGTCCTTCACATTGACCACTGGTATCTCGGTGTCCTCTGTGAAATCAAACTCTGCTTCCCCGGCGATCGTTACGGAGCGACCATCATGTCCCAGAGACGCGTAGCTGAAGGGCTTTCTGCTCACAAGTCGCCTGGTCCTGTTGAGTTCCCATGATGCTCCATCTCCTAGCATAGAGAAGAAGTAGACCGGGTTCTATGTGTTAGATGATAAAATTGTATACTTTGCAGAATTCGCGGAATTTGATATGTCTGTTTCCACATATAGGTGTCTCAGATGATGTCTCAAACAATATGTGTTTTCTTTCCGCTTCATGCACAGTAACACACATATGAGACACGCCATGTGATTTTGTACCTTCGGACATCTGCGTAATTTTATGAAATACGTTTACAAAATTTACAATATTTTCCGTAAATGGCGACAAAAGTTGACAAAATTTTCGGAGTACATTCCGCATGTACATGTACTCTGAATTTTTGTCAACTTTTAACTTAATTTATGAAAAATATTGTAAATTTTGTAAACGTATTTAAAGAAATTAAGCAGATGTCCGAAGGTACAAAATCACACGGCATGTCTCATGTCAATCAATAAACCATTCATCGGTTTACAAGATACAGAACGGAAACAAAATCTCATGCACATTTTTTTTACCTTTGACCTCCAAGTGTGACCTTGACTTCAGACATAGACACATAGGTTTTGAACTTGACACATCGTCTAATCAACATTTGTGGCAAATTATTTGAAAATTCATTCATTGGTTTAGAAGATATAAGAGCGGGAACACAATTTCCAACAGACTGCCCAACTGACCGACAAACCAACAGACAAGCTGACTCATATATACCCCTCCCCTCTACACTTCATTTGTGAGGGTATAATAAAACTAGAGCAAGAGCATGTGTATCCCGCTCCCCGCCAGAGGCAGCCACTACAAACATAAAGGGAGATAACTAATATGTTAGTAAGGTGAGAGCTGTTGTACTTGCATAAGACACATATTTGGGTCATGGTTTATGCAAATGTGAAATATCATGAAAATATTCCAAAGAATTATCAACTTTCGGATTGACATGAAAAAATCACAATCTGCGAACAAACGGAGGGAGATAACTAAAAACAATAGTGAGGAAAGTGTTGTATATCTAGCACGGAACACACCTTTGGGTCGTGGTCTATGCATGTGTAAAGTTTAATGAAATTATTCCAAAGGGTATTCGAGTTGTGTTCCAGACAAGAATATAGTGTGCTAAAAAACAAAGGGAGATAACTCGAAAATTATTGAGGCAAGTGTTGTCACTATTGCGCTTGACACACCTTTGGGTTGTGGTCTATACATGTGTAAAGTTTCATAAATATATTCCGAATGGTGTTCGAGTTATGCTCCGACAAGAAATCAGTGCGCGAAAAACAAAAGGAGATAACCCAACATTTAGAGAGGCAATAGTTGTCATTCTTGCGTGGCACACATGTTGGCCGTGGCCTATGCATGTGTGAACGTTCATGAAAATATTCTAAAGGGTATTCGACTTATGATCTGGACAAGAAGTGTCTGCAGCGGATGTGTCTACAGCCGATGTTTGGTGTCAAATCCATAGTATCCCCTGACTTTCATGTCAATCTGACTTACAGCAACACAGCTAGTAGGTAGGCAAAAACGTTATCGTAAATCTTGGACAGACAGATGAACATAATATGTTCATCTGTCTGTCCAAGATTTGCGATAACGTATTATTATGAACAGATGGACAGGGTGGCAACTATATGTACACAAAAATATTTCTCTCAAAACAATTATTTGAAGACATACCTGAGGTAAATGTGAGCCAGGTAAGCACGGTGAGGAACTGGGATCGATATTTGTCATTCTCCTCAGGGGACGAGTTGACCACATGGACCAGCAGACACTCGATCTGGTTCCCTGCATCTCCGCCCGTCTTCACTGCATCCATCAACACGCTGGGACACACTTCCTCGGGTACCGGCTTAGACAACAACACCTTTGGTAGATGGGGAAACGCCATCAAAACATGTGAGCGTAACGATATAAATGGATGTTTTTGCCAGTGCAGTTGCTGGTCTCCCAGCACTCATGTAGCCCGACATTGATGTAAATGTATTGTTTCAGGCATTATGAATGTGTTTTAACCCTTTCAACACCACAGGCCTGTATAGTGGTATTGGCAAAAAGTGTAGATCCAGATGAGCCGGCTCGTGACGAGCCGTCTCATCAGGATCTACACTTTTTGCAAGTCATTTTCATATTTTTGAGAGCAAAAAACACCCCCTTTGCATCAATGGACTAGTCTGAAAATCATTATGTGACGATTGAATTGGTTGCAAAATTAACATTTCAAAACCCATTCCAGTTACTTAGCGGTGAAAGTGTTAAGCCAATTGAAGGGATAAGTGGAAGAAGCTGGAATCCAGCATATTTAGAATTGCTCTTCACCCAACCAAACATGTGTGTTTTGCAATCATGAACATGCATTACTTTAATACATAAATTGCAATGAAACCCATCAAAATGTAAGAAGATGGGATTTATAGTTATCCAACTTAAAGGTACATGCCTACATGCACAAAATGTTCTTTATAGGCATTAAATACGTTTATAATTGTGTCACTATTGCCCCAGTTCTAAAAGAATACAGATATAATCATTTAGTAATATTTATTTTACTGGTAATGACCTACGGTGGTATCAGGCTATTTTCATATGCAAATGAGGCATGATCATTTTTAACTAGACTGGTCAGTAAGCGAGGCTTACGGAATACCCCCCGCTTGGGCCCAGGTACGCCTAAAATATGTAAAAATTTCCAAATGTGTGGGATTGTGACCTTGACTCTGGGCTTAGCGGGAGCGGCATGAATTTGAATTTGGAGCAATGCGTGTGTGAAATGTGAAGCAGATCCGAGCAAGGAAATAGAAGTTATAACCGATTTCTCTGATGTTAAGTTTTGTAAAGAGACTAAGTATGTGTGACCTTGACTTTGGGATCAGCGGGGGTTGGACGATCGTAGATTTGTCACAGCATGATAGTACAACCTTAGCGGAATGCACAAGTGACATATTAAGAATTTTCAATGAAGGAAATAGAAGTTATAACAATATTTCTCTGATGTTAAGTTTACGGACGCACAGACGGACGCACGGACGGACAACCTAACTCCAGTATACCCCCCCACAACTCGTTGCGGGGGGTATAATTATTTATAATAATTAAATGTGTCGCCTGAAAAAATAATATTTTCGACAAATTATAAAGTATGATCATTGCACATGAAAAAATAAATACAGAGAATAAATAGTAACGTCCGTTAACATTTTAAGGAAACATGGATATCGCCCCTGATATCAGTGTGAAAATTTACGTCTGATATAAAATGTATAATAATGCCAATCAATACATGGGGTAATGGTGAATGAATGTTTATTTTGCCAGAAAATGTCTCCCTATATGATAACCTGGCATGTGGGACCCCAGCTTTAAATGTTCTACACTACATTTGTTACTTGTACAAGGCACATACCGTCCATTTGTCGCTGCCACTGGCTCGGTTCCCTGTGTTGACGATGTGAAGGTTCCCGGCCCCGTCCCCTATAACGACGAGATCGGCTGACACAAACTTCAGGCTAGCATTGTAGCGTGCAGGCACCTGTTGCTGGCTACTCGCGTTGGGTATTGTGAAGCAGGTTGTGCCATATTCTAGAGATGTGTCCTGGGAATTGATCGATTGATTGGGTTTATGTTCGTTCAACAGAAATATCCGATACAGTTGGGATGCACATGTATATGGGGAGCACTGAACCGTCCATGCTAAAATGCTAATTGAAGGGGTCAGTGTAAGAAGGGGGCTAATTTCATGAGGGAGTTAGCCCCCTTCTTCATCTGACTCCTTCAATTGCCAGGCACCCTTTACCCCCTTACTACACAGGTTCAATTTGTCTCCATTTGTGCATATACATGTATTTTATGATCCCGTTTCGTCATAATGGAAGAGAAATTAACATGAAACAGACCATGTCTGTTTGGGGTGAAGTTACTTACATGTGTGGTGGCTTTGACTACATTCCAGTCTGTGTCTGTGATGTACACATCTCTCGCATTCCACAGGTCCAATACGAGAAGGTTGTGTACGCCAAACAGTTTCACATGGTGGTATGAAAACTGCTCCTCTGTCAACTCCACAGATGCTATACCTGTGTGAAACAAAGTGAAAGTGAATGGGTCTTCTCTCAGCAACAGCTCAGGGGGCTCGGGATGGGGCTTTGGTTGAAAATCTTAATAGAGGTAAATCTTTGGATGAAATTGATCATTTTCAGTGTCAATACTGTGGGATGGACATCAATTAAACATGGGCATCTAATAGAAATAGGATCATTACAGTATGTTATGTCACTAATTCATGGTGGTGGTCATAAACGAAAACCTCACGAACATGCCAAAAAAGGGTGAATCACCAAACAGACACTGGCATATGACATGTATAACCACAAATGGGGTAGGAAAGTGCATAGTGAGACAAAATGGAGGTCATAAAAGCACATTTATTAATAACAACTGACGACCGCACCCAATCTATGAACAAAGATACAAAAGTTGACATGGCTGATAACATATAACATTTCTAACAGCAGACTCTCCACAAAGTTATCATTCTATGGCAGCAGAGTTATAGTAGAGGACAGACAGGCTCAACATGGCTTATTTAAGGAGATTGACATCCGCTATCACAAGACGTGCATGCATATCATCATGATCATATACCACAATTTTCAGGAACGGCTGCAGTTTTCATTATACAATGTATAACCCTGATATCTACTGAATAGAAAATAACAAGCTGTCCTGAATGGTGCAGTATAAGTGACTGCTACAATCACATCCGGCAGGGCACAGTGCTGGTACATATACTCATTTGTGGCTGTAACTGGAGAAAAGGGGCTTATGATTTTGTGACCATGTAGATCCAGGTCAGCCTGTGCAGTCTGATCAGGATCTGCACTACTTGCCACTCCATCAATGAAACACCTGTCATGCATTTAACAAGCAATATATGTAGATCACTATACGGCTAGTTGAGTGTGCTATTTGACCAGGAGCTACACTGGTCGCAAATCCCATAAGCCCCATTTCTCCAGTCACAGCCATATTTATACAAATGACACTGATGACACTCTCTTCACCCAACCGTTTGCCTCTTCTCTGAAACTGACAGGGTTTAAGGTCCCTGCAAGAGCTATGTCTATAGAGACGGGACCTCGGTTTTAAGTCTTATCCTAATGCTCAGAGATTTGAAAATCTATGAACATATTTTTCATGCATAGGGCGAGGTTTGTACCCACAACCTCCAGTATTGAAGTCTATTTCTCTAACTTCTAAGCCACAACCATATGTCATATGTCATCACTGAAACCATTATCATACTTCTGACTAACCCAAATTTTCTGTCTGTAACACAGGGCGACTTAGAGCCAGAACACACAATTTGACAAATGTCATTATACTGTCAAAATAAAACGATATGCTGCACATAAATCCTATATATGCATGGCTAAATAATTCTGCAAATGGTCAACAATAATTACAGTTGTAATCAGGTATAAATTATTTTTAATGTAAACCAAATAGCTATAATTCTTATCCGTCAAGTTGTACAATAATAAGAGTAATATAAACACCAAAATAATATATGTTTTAATTCACTTTATTTTTTCAGGTACATTGTATGTATTGTTTTGAAGAGATAAACTGTCCCATTAAAGGTACATGCCCACGCAGCAGATTACACTGTACTACTACTTTTCATTTTCTGTCATATGAGCCATTTTTCTACCCACTAACAAGTTATTTTTAATTACGGCGGGTGTTAATTGGTGTTAAATCACATTTTATATGCCGCGACCAGAAAGGGTATTTTCCGACCTCATGCTATTTTTACCAATACGCGTCACGTGACATGGTCAATCATATCACATCTTTGACATGCGCAGTGAAGTATCGAAAGTTGAGAAGAAAAATCTCTGTTCGAGTCCAAATCTAAATATCCACGTAACTCTTTCCATTTGGTGATATGGTCGCCAATATTAACCACTCTCTCTGTACTGCCTGTCCCTCAGACATTTCACATTTTTTTTGGCCGACGCCGTTTTCATACAATTTCCGTCCTGGAGTTTCGACATGTTGATATTCTTGTTTATATATTGGGAAGCCTCCTGGTGCGCGTAGTATGCTGCGCATGCGCACCGCAAGCCGTGATGTGAAAGTCGTCGTCCCCGCACATTATCAAAATAGACTGTTACCGCCGCGCGTCGCTAACAGTAAATTGATAATTAATAAATTATTATATTTGTATAGCGGGCATTCGTAATCTTTAGAACCGATGGAATAGTGACATAATTATACACTTATATTTAATTCCTATAAAGAACATTTTGTGCCTATAGTATATACTGTGTGGGCATGTACCTTTAACATGTAGTATGAAGGAAATTGTGATATTTGAATGATTGGATTGATTTTTAAATGCACAACTCCCTGCGATAGCGGGCGTAGTAAGAATGACAGAAAGCTGATGCCTTTGAGTTCTGGCTGTAAGTCGCCCTGCATTACAGACAGAAGTTTCAGGTTAACTTCTGACAAACAACATAATGTCCATATCTAGTTGAATTAATGTAAAGGCAGGCTAGGAACTAAACTGACAAGAAATTCGGCTTGTTTCGGCTTTCATTGGTATAACTATATATGAACAACAAGACGTCTAGCTTTGGTCAGACACAACCTCGTATCATAACAAATTCGGCAATTTCATTAACTTAAATAACTTCTATTTTATTGATTTTTCTCCAATCAGCAGATATGACAGGTGTCGCAATATGAAACGCAATACTAATGTAACTAAATTTGGAGTGAAACACCCATGTTCCTAAACATTCGAGTGTGAATTGCTCTATTTTGACAATAAATTATGTTTCGTACCTGAAACAGTTCGTAACTTTCAGGAAAGGAAACTTTCATTATGGATTATTTGAATACGCCTACAGTACCGTTTTCTAGCTGCTGTCTGTAAATCGGCAAAGAATCTAATGACAGTTTGTATCCTTCAAAATTTGTATTTATGAGTTCTCTGTGAATGGTCAACTGGTCCCTTGCATGCGTCATTTTTGAGGACGCATTTGATATTTTTATGTTGTTGTTGTTGTTAAATTTTGTTACTGACGTCGTTGACCGAACTTGATTTGACAGTGTTTATGGTCTCATGGGACAGTTGGCGGTTATGGTAATCAAAGTACTGAAAGTACTGAAATATGTTATCTCCCCAAAAACTGATCACTTGCGGAACTATAGAGACTGAATGTTACATATTTTCCCAATCATCATCCAGCGGCAAATGTACTGTACTGGTGCAAACCCATTCCCATCCACACGTTTTCTCTAGAATAAATTAACCCAGACAAAAGTGTACGAAATTTGCGGCTAACTGGTCACTGCTATCTAACTGTGAGAACTAAAGCTAGTAGCTGCTGTATTCATACGCACGAAATGTCTTGATTGGTATTTTCCAAAATTTAGCTGATAAACTGAGCCCAAAACTGTGAAAACTATAGAGAATAGTATATGTATAGTTTTAGATACAAAGCAAGAAAGACCAAAAGATAAGTTGGCACAGGACACTATTTTCTTGGTCGTACTCGCCGTTTAGGCGTAGCACGACAATATGGCTGCCCCCCATAGAAATTTGCGTGACATAATATGCTATATCTCAAGGGAGATAACATATAAACATGGAGTGGATTTATTATATATTTCAGCACTGACCTTACAAGCGCCATGAGTGTGTGTAGAAACAAATAGGTTTATTAGTATGTCTTAAATAGTGTGTGATGGCCTAACATGTGTACTATTATTTTGGGAATTTTATGCCAGTTTCGGTAGCGAAAATCTAATGGTTGTGACCCCATTCCGAATCCGGTGTGCCATGTATTGGCCTGAATGTATCTTAAAATATCGACAAAGTGCAAATATAAATATAGTTAAGGAGCTTGCTCAATTGATGCACTTCCGATTGATATTTATTTCAAATTGAAAGCCCACAAGACCATCATAGTTATGTATATAGCATATTGCATTACTATACTTCCTTCAGTGTCCTGATTAAATTGACTATGTTATTTCTCTGGCTAGGGCTCATCAGGACCATACATCGATCCTTCGTGGATGATATTTTATTTGAATGTGTTTCCTTATCTTCCAGGGGATTTCGATATTGCTTTCTGTTAAGTGTCATAATGAGTGTGTGCCATTTTAAATTGAATTACACTTAAACCGATACCTGCTTGTGTCAATAACTGCAGTACTAATATATTTTCCTTGTTAGTCGTGTTTGGAGATATTATAACATTACTGAATTGCTCGATACATTATATATGAAATGGATGGCACAGAAGGCGGGGAATGGGAAACATATGACCACACGACCAGCAGGACCAGAGAGGGCAATGAACACAGCCTACAGGTGTCCATGGATACAGCTGAAACGAGGAGGTCATGGCGGCAACAACAGGCGTCGCCGAGGAAACACAGTTACCGTGATGATAACACAGAACAGGTACATCGTGGACTTGCACAACCTTCTGCCGAAGTTCATGCCTCCAAGAGCGACCACCTTACAAAGCCTGCTATCGAAGTTCATATTTCCAAGAGCGACCATACAAAGGCTGAAGTCCATGCTTCCAAGAGCGACCATGCAAAGCCTGAAGTCCATGCTTCCGAGAACGTCCATGCACAGCCTGTTATCGACGTGCATGCGTCCAAGAGCGACCATACAAAGCCTGGTGTCGAAGTTAATACTTCCAAGAGCGGCCACACAAAACCTGAAGTTCATGCTTCCAAGAGCGGCCACACAAAGCATGAAGTCCATGCTGACAAGACCGACCACATACATTCTAAAGTTCATGCATCCAAAAGCGGCCACACAAAGCCTGAAGTCCATGCTTCCAAGAGCTACCACACAAAGCCTGAAGTGCATCCCTCCAAGAGCGGCCACACATGCCTGTAGCCTATTTCATCAACATTGCAAAGTATACTATGAGGGAGAAATTTTCAATTTTATGATAAATTTATTAATTTTTATTATACTGAATTTATCACATTATCACAGCCATTTTGGCTGTGATAATGTAATAAATTCAGTATAATAAATTCTGCATACCTGTAATCATCAAATATATGCAGTAGTTAGTTCTGTATGAAATAATGCATTTTGGGAAAAATAAATGATTACTCCCTCAAAGTATACTTTGCTAGGTAAGTATACTTTGCAATGTTGGTGAAATCGGCTACAGAAGTCCATGCTTCCGATGACGTCCACGTAAAGCCTGCTATCGAAGGTCAAGCTTCCAAGGGCGACCATACAAAGCATGGTATCGGCCTTCGTGCTTCCAAGTGTCAGGGCGATCACACAAAGCATGTGGTTGACGCCAATAAGGCTGCAAATGACATGGAAGTTGACGTAAGCCCTCTTCTGGCGATGACGGGTCACTTAGGTAAGTTAGAAATTATGTGTGCCACTGCCTGACACAATGGACATTGCGCCGTGTGGTTCCAGCATAACCCCAGATCAGCTTGCGCATATGCGCAGTCTGACCAGGTTCCTATTTCACCAAAATTGCAAAGTATTCTTATCTTGCTAAGTTCACTTTGAGGGAGACATTTTCAATTTATGGATAAATTGTGCAATTTAACAAAATATGTGCAAATGTTGAAAATACGTTCTTCTCAACCGCGGTCCACGTGACAGAGGTAGAACACTGTTTGAGTTAGTTACCATTTGAACTGAATACATCACTAATAACTGGGTCATCGGCTAACAGAAGGCACATGATGAAAATTCTAGCCCTTATGCACACACACGTGCTCGGAGTATTATCTCTAGCGTACCGACTTTATAGACTGTTCGTCCATCCGGTACACAGTACAACCAACATAAATAATGATTAGACATACGCTTTCTGGTGTATGCATCGTCGTATTTTGGATGTCAAAGTATGCATGAAACTTCATCAATAGCTCCCTGACATTGTTGGCTAACACACATTCGGGTGCCATTGACCTACGTTTTAAAGTTTTAAATATACGTCACATCTAGCTATATATAGATTTACGTTAATAAGTTGTACATCTCCGAATATGTTATTCTGATATGTATCAAGCTTCACCAATAACGTCCCCACGTTGTTGGCTATATCAACCGAGTGTCATTCGGATGACATTGACCTTCGTGAATGAGACATTCTGGAATTGCTAAATCCGATGTAGATGCAAGTGAAATGTAATTAAATTTGACCTCATGTTTCTCTTATTTATCCACAAATCATTTATTGTGATACTCAATAATATTACGCTGTCTTCTCACCGCGGTAAAAGGAAAAGACATGGTCAAACTGATCATGGTCATGGAAGTACAGTGGATCATCTCTATATCGAACACATGAAAACATCTGTGGTCTTATTTTTTATGAGTTTCTTTGTCATTTATCTCAGGTGATAATGTATGTTCATGATCGCATAGCACACAGATGTGACTCAGAATGACACAGACACATTATGGATACCTGATGTTTTACTTGTGATAGAAATCAACCCTATCAACCGTGGTTACTGATATCTTTTGTTTCTGTTCTCATTATTTTACCTTGCCAATGTATAATAATGGTAAAGGTCAATTGCACAACAAAATATGGAAAATAAAATATTGAAAAAATACACATTGGTGATGAATTACAAGTAGTTTGTCTGTTGTTGATTTGAACCATCGCGTGAAGACCCTGATCAGACAGCGCCATTGTCTTATTATATGACAAACAGTGAAGACCCTTATCAGACAGCGCAAATTGCTTATTATATGACAAACAGTGAAGACCCTGATCAGACAGTGCCATTTGCTTATTATATGACAAACAGTGAAGACCCTGATCAGACAGCGCCATTGGCTTATTATATGACCAACAGTGAATACCCTGATCAGACTGATCAGACAGCGCCATTAGCTTATTATATGACAAACAGTGAAGACCCTGATCAGACTGCGCAATTGACTTACTATATGACAAGCAGTGAAGACCCTGATCAGACTGCGCCATTGGCTTATTATATGACAAACAGTGAAGACCCTGATCAGACAGCGCCATTGGCTTATTATATGACCCTGATCAGACTGTAACTATGATAATGGTGTATTCATCAACCTTGGAGGTAACACCATTGATCCACGTGCAGATCCGTCGCAGATATTCGAAGACCTGATCAGAATCGGCAATGAATTAAAGGACACATGCGTTGAGCGTGTTTATGTGGCCAGTATCATTGAGAGAGGGTCGTGTCGCTTTTTAGTGAGATCGGAATTTACGTGTTTTATGGACACTTGCGCGTATCAAAATAATCAAGTATGGCCAAGTGGTGTTACTGTAATTTTTGCAGACACCGCAAACTTCCAATTAAAAAAGACGGAAATATTGTTTCCGTTACAATGCAATGCATATATCTAGATTACTAATGATAGAAGTAAACTTTAGTTTTCCATATGTTAGTTGTTATGTCTTTGCCATGTTGTTAATATGATTTACCGAGGTTTCGCGACCTGTGCGTTCGCACCTCGTACGTTTTCGCGGCTAGCCGTAGCGGTTTCGCTACCAAATTAACAAATCGCCTGGTTTGCGGGTCTTAGATAAAATGTTAATCCAGGTAAATTAACATGTTATGTTCACGAATTTGATAGTCGTGACATTTTAAGAGCCGCCGTGAGTCCACTTAACATGCATGATTCCTGATGCCGTGATGGATATAAAGTTTAAACTCGAAACGTAAGGTGAAATTATTTATTATGTAACTTATAATTTCTCCATAAGTGACCGGTTACATGAAACACCCAAATACACCCAAATTATATAGTCTAAATGCATATAAATATACTACACCCTATATAGTGTCGGATAGTAGTGTAAAGCATTCTGGAAGTCGACATGACTTCACACTAACATCACATGACCTTTTACACGTGACCAAGTCGGCCATATTTGTTTGGGGGAAAATTCCCTAATCCCGCTCTGTAAATCATCATTTTCGTCATCATAAATTTCGTCATCATAAATATTACTGTTAGAATTAATTAGTCCAGCGATAAATTAACTATAAAGAGAATTTTCAATAAATAAACAAATTTCTTGAATATGAACTTAAACTTCATCTAACTGCCGGAATTTGGTTGTTAATTACGCCAGAAAATAGTTAAATAAATGAAGGAAAAGTCGTATTTTCCCCCTGCGCATGAGCGCGCTCTTCAATAAGAATACTACATATGGTATATGTCCGACTTCGAGAATATATTGACACGAAACACATCCGCATATAATTGACATTATGTTTTCTTTGGCTGCCAGCTAGTGATGGGCAATCGGTTGACAATCGATGATTGGATACAATCGTTAGTACCAACTGATCAACTTTTGATTATAATCGGTAACATTGATCAAATTATTTATGTAGATCTTTGCAAGCAATTCATCATCCCCAAGTATCTGGCATTTGACATTTACATGCTAATTTAGGACAATTAAATCCATTAGCATGCCAGGTAGCATAACATAACACTTCAAAATACCCACCATCTTGGCGCCCTTCTGAAGGAATAAACCAAACCACAGAATCTCTGGATTTAGAGACAATTCTGCAGGTGAATCATGCTCGATACGGTCAGTGGGTGGCAGGTGGGAGTATGCAATGGGTAATTTAACGATTGGGGTTCATCCTTACCGGAATTCCGACTGTATACCTGGTTTGGCCCTCACATACGTCTTTGGCATTTTGTATGTGACAGTTGAATCTGGTTTTACAGCATTTGGTACCAATAATCGATTGTCGCTGATGTTGACCCAGTCCGATCAACTTTCGATTGTAATTGATCATCGGTATTTACTACTGCCAGCGGGGGCATTCGTGTGCCGACAGCAAGGGTGTAAAATTATTTGAAATATCACTTGCCCTTAAGGTCTAGTAGATGCAAAATCTTACTCGCCCTTACTGGTTTGCCACTCGCCCTTACATTGTATACAGATATTTCAATATTCACTATGTTCGCCATTAGTAGGCTATACAGGTATATGCTACTGTACATGTATGTTATTTGAAATCTATCTCCAGATAGACAATCCAACAGTTGTCATGGTACAATGAATCAATATTTATTTGTATTTTCCGGCCTGTCGCTTCGCCCGCTCTGTTTCCTTTTTCTCGTCATCTCCACCACCCGGACGACCAAATAGTGAGCGAATGTCGGTTTGCTTTGACATTTGCGAATGTTTCTTATAATCTATGATCTGTACAAAACAATTTTCATGATATTTCATAGCCTGGGCCATCACATATGAAAATGTACGGTACATTTTCAGACTACACAGCACACAAAATACTTTAAGTAGATGTTAAATGCTTAATAATCGAACATGTTATGGGACTGTGAGTACATTAACCCTTTTCAACACCACAAACCTCTATAGCAATATTTACAAACAGTGTAAATCCGAGAGCTGTCTCATCAGGATCTGCACTGTTTGCAAGTATTGTTCATATTTGTCAAAGAAAAACATCCCATTTTTATACGACCGTTTTTAAATCTGCCTCAATTAGTATACATGTTTAGCACAACGAGATGAAGAAATAATGCTATAGACTTTCAAATTCTTATTAATGTTTCTTGCCTTGGTGACAGCTTCACATTTCTGCATCTTCGCTGTCTGGCCCATATTCGACGGGCGTATTTTGTGACTTGCGGCACTCTTGTGATAATTGGACTGATGAAAATCATTTTCTAACGAAAATCAAGCGATCCGCCTCATCGGAATGCTGTGTAGTTTGGAGAAAATGATATTTTCGCATGTGCTAACTCTGGTACTCTGCTAGCAATATTGCGTGTTTACACCGGAAGCAAACATTGACGTTACATAATGCCATAAATTAATTATGAGTTTAAATCGCGGACGACAGGCGGAATATATGGATATATGGAACCATCTTCAGGGATATGTTTTGATCGACCATGTGTACATGTTGACTCGACAATTGGTACGTTTTGACCCTTTTGCTTTTGACGTTTTTACCCCAATCCAGTCAATACGTACCCACACCATTTTGTACCCATATCCTCTGTGACCTAATTACTTGTGTATGCTAAATACCGGTGAAATGCCGAGAAATCCGAAAAAAGAAACAGTTCAGTCATCGGCTTACATCACAGATTGTTGACCTGAATTGATGCTAGCTTACACAGGGATCAGTTTAC
Source organism: Conchocele bisecta (assembly GCA_029237695.1). Lineage (NCBI taxonomy): Eukaryota > Metazoa > Mollusca > Bivalvia > Lucinida > Thyasiridae > Conchocele > Conchocele bisecta. The sequence goes on from CM055265.1 coordinate 127,229,426, forward strand.
AGGGCGAAGTGGGCAAAATTCTCTCCATAAATTGTCTGACTTCTCCCTCTTTTGAGTTGAGGGAGAAGTTTTTCACTATATAAAATTTTCAAAAATGTCTACCGGTATTTTCTCAAATCTTTAGTGAAAACTTTTCCTTATTTTGAAGGACTAGCTCGAACCCTGCAAGTTACACATAAAAAAATGTTCATTCAATTTTGCATTAACCATTTAATTTCTACAAAAATACTTTATTTTTTTCAACAATCTGTAGTCGCTCTAAACTTGCCAACAGGTGCTCATAAAATAACATAATATTTTGTAAAATACTTGCTTTTACTTTTATCTTCTGGTGATAGTGTCCAAGGACATGCATGCGCCAAATGGATTTGTTGCTTTATGGCAACAGACATTGTCAAATTAGGTTGATGTGTGATGATTTTACGACAGTCACTGGTAATTGGTATACTACAGACGGCAAAATTTACACCTGTGTTACAGACTTTCACCTATTCCTACCAACCATGATAAGCCAGTCTCTCCTGTTACTGCGACTTATTAAAGCGAGGTGGTGCTGCAAGAATAATCGCTATGATGTAACACTAGTTCAGCTTCCCTGATTGGTGGATACAGGTTTCTTCTAGAATATCGTTTAGATTTACTGACAGCATTTATTTGTTACATAATTTTGTTGTCTTTGTCGTTTAATATCTATGTTAATTGTTATTACTCCTTTGCCTAGCTATACTTGGAGAATATTTATACGTTGGTTACAATCGTCTGCGATGACGATCTGTGTGGCAGTCGGTTGTAATTCGCAGTCAAACAGACAGACCCTCACGAAGCCCTTTTTGTCGTGAAGCATCGATCACATACAAACCTTATTCCACTGTGGATCTTTTTTCAGGTCTGTTCAAGAAAGAAGCCAGCTAACCAGCTGTAAATTACAAATCACATAGGATGATCACTGAATAACCGCCACTCATGTATGACGACATAAGTGACATAAATTCAACACTGGTAGTACATGATGGTAAGTTCAAGCCTCAAACTCGTTCATGTCAAGCAATTCACTGTCAAGTAGCCATTAGTTCAATGATACAGCGCAACCTCACTTTAACCCATTTCATGCTGAGGATACGTGGAAAATCCTAAATATTTTCTTCATATGAGCTCAGAAATATATGTTGTGACCACCATTTGAACCGTCTCATCGAGACGGTTCAAATGAGTGGTCACAACATATACTTTCATTGAGAAATAACAAAAATAAAAAAATAAAATAAAAAAAAAATCATACCCGTAAAGGTGTATTCCAAATGTAATGGGTTAACAGCCACCCATGAGAAGACACAAAACTGGTTGCTATAATGAGATTACTGTTATAGGAGGTTAAATGGAGTGGCAGTTAAAACCTCGGGCATTAGAAGCATTCTGAATGGGTTGTCTAGTTTCCAACTCTAAGAATGAAATATATGTCCAGGGTTCAAGCTAGCCCTTCAAAATAGGGAGAAGTTTTCACTAAAAAAAATAGAAAATAGACCATTTTTTCCAAAATTTCTATTTTATATACTGAAAAACTTCTCCCTCAACTCAAAATAGGGAGAAGTCAGACAATTTAGGGAGAGAATTTCGCCCACTTCGCTCTGTAAACTGATCCCTGTATGTCTAATTATTGTGGACGAGGATCAATATTTTCGTATAGAGCCCACAACCACCTCTGTGAGACTTCGATACCGTTACATGTAGGTGCAATAAACATGTATGTAATATATTCTGATAAGGCCATAGAAAAGATTAA